>JASDQU010738382.1:77951-90385 GCA_032191745.1 Picea mariana | reverse complement strand
CCCTAAAAAGCTACGAACTTCCTTTTGTGAGGAAGGTATTCTGATTTGTTTGATAATATGAATCTTTGTCGGATCAACTCTCATTCCAAAACCAGAGATGTGATGTCCCAAAACAATGCCTTCAGTGAGCATCATCTTTGACTTTTCATTACTTAGGGAAAGATTAGTTTCCTTACACCTAATCAAGACTTTTTCTAGACTGGTCAAAGCTTCTTGGAAGTTTTTTCCATGGACTGTAAAGTCATCCATGTAGAGTTCCATGCAATCATTGGTCAAGTCAAAGAAAATAGCTAGGATAGCCCTTTGAAAAGTGGTTGGGGCATTGTAAAGTCCAAAAGGAAGAACCCTATAAGCATAGGTTTCCCATGGGCAGGTGAAAGTGGTCTTCTTCTAGTCTTTGGGTGCTATTTGTATTTGATTATAACCACTAAACCCATATAGGAATGAAAAATACTTCTTTTCAGACAAGGTATCCAACACCTGATCAATAAATGGTAAGGGAAAATAATCCCTATGGGTGGCTTTATTCAACTCCCTGAAGTCTACACATATTCTCCACTTACCATTTTTCTTGGGAACTATGACAAGTGGAGACACCCATTGACTATCTGAAATGGGGTATATGAGATTGGCTTGAAGAAGTTTTTGAAATTCCTCTTTTACAATATCTTTAAGGGATGGATTCAACCTTCGTTGAGGCTGTCTAACTGGTCTGATTTGGTCATTAGTGTAGATATGATGTGTGCATGTGTCAGGGTGAATGCCTTTCATGTTTGCATAATCCCATGCAAAGGCATCAAATTGTCTTTGGAGCATTTCAATTACTTGTGTCTTTTGTTCTGGTTCCAAACTAGAATTGATATACAAAGGTTTTCCTGGGCTAATCTCAACAATTTCAGTACTTTCTTCCTTCTCTAAGGGAGTTGGTGATAAAGTATATAATTGAGTGATATCAGGGTGCCAAGTTTGTTGAAATTTGGAACTGAAAATGTGTGACAACTCTGCAAAAGACATCATATATTCAATACAATTTGTATCAGCCAAAAATAAACTTAAGACTTGTTCATCTGATTGTTCTTGCATTCCTCTTACCTGTTCAAGTGTTAACAGGGGTCTTATGCAATCTTCTTCTCCATAAGGGTTTTCCAACCAGACAGGTATCTCTTGTGCCAGTTGGGCAGGAGGAAAGAGGACAAGCTTTTGGCTATGTGTGCCATTGGATATAGTCATCTTACCAGACCGACAACTAATAAAGGCATCTGTTGTATCTAGCCAAGGACGGCCAAGATCCAGAGGGTGTCCTAGTTTGGATGATGATTTAGAATAGATGACTAAAAAGTCTACTAGATATTCCCAAGAAGCTAGAGTGGCTGTGACATCATCTAGACTTCCGGTAGGGCTAATGACTGACTTATCTACCAACTTTATCGTGGTTTGGGTTGGTCTGAACTAGTTGATTTGGAGATTTTGCATAGTGTCAAAAGGAATTACATTAATTGTTGCATCAAAATCAATGAGTGTGTTTGGTAAAGAAATACCCTTAATTTCAACAGTGACTACTGGGTTCCCAGGGTCATTATATTTGTATGGCATTTCATAAATAAATTCAGATAATTTCCCCACCACCTGAACAAGGGGAGGTTCCTTCTTCTTCCTTCCTGGTTTCTTAAGGCAAAKATCCCTTATGATTTTGGCATATATGGGGATATCCTTAATGGCTTGCAGCAGAGGTATTTTTATACATACATTTCATAATTCATCCTCTATATCTTTGTGCAAGGGTGGGTCAGGTTTCTTCACTAATAGTCTTTCGGGGTAGGGTGGAAGATTAACTTGTTGAGGTACTCATACAGACTGAGAAGTGATTGGAATAGGAGGGGAAGTCTCTTCTTTTGTAGGGGTGGTTTGAGTGTTTTTTTCCTCGGAATGATTATCATTTTCTTCCTAAATTATTACTGCAGGATTTGATTGATTTACAGCTTTCCGTGATTGTAGTTGAATTTCATAGGTAGGAAAGGTTTGAACTTTTTGTATTCTACACAGGGTGGGTGGGTCGATTATTAGGGTTAGGGATTGGCTGGGCAGGAATTTTTGTAGGTCTCAGAGGATTGTGGGCATCTTGGTTTTGTGGTTGTTGATTGGCATTTATAGGTAATTGCTATTGTTGGTTAGGGTTCAAGGGGGTTGTAAATTGTTGTTGTATAGGAGGTGGGAGTAAAGCTTGCATCTGTTGTGGGTTAAATCTAGGTGGTAATTGGAAAATGTTTGCAGGATACTATGGATATGTAAGGTAAGAGGGATTCCCATACACAGCCCCCCTCTAACCTTGTTGCCAAGGTTGAGTTTGAGCTTGCTAAGGTGTCCATTATGGATAGGTCATTGGGGGAGGACCCCATTGTTGTTGTTGATACTATTCATTAGGATCATAAAATGCATTGGGGTTTTGTGTTCTCCAAGGTCTTCTGGAAGGGTATGATTGTTCTTGTGAGACTCCTCCTCCCCTATACATGGCTTTTAGTTCAAGCAAAGTTGGACACTCATATGTGGGGTGCTCTAGTGTACACAGGCCATAGATTTCTATGACATTTAATGGACATTCTTTCTCACCATGCTTATTTCGGCATCTAGGACAGAAGACTGTTAAAACAGTCTCTTCTTGTTGTTTCTTTTTAGTTTTAGGGTATTTAACTGGTTACTGATTGTGCTCAAGATGTTTGTTTTAAAGTTCTCTAATAAGTTTCCTAACTCAATTCTGGTGACAGTTCCTGATCTTTGTCTTGTGTTTCTGCTAAAAGAATCTCTTGGTGCTTTGCCTGTTTTAGCTTGTCCTCTTGAGTATCTTCTACATTAATCTGCAATCTCTGCAAAAGGATTTTGGTGCACATCTCCTGAACTTAACAAATGTAAAACTTCTATGCAGTCATCTCTAATACCCTTCAAAAATATGGTTCTTACTACATCTGGGTCTGTGGTGAATAATTTTGATTTATGGTAGTTGTATAATAACCTTTCTAAGTAGTCTTTAGGTCTTTCATCTTTTGTTTGCTACATTTTAAAAATGTCATTTTTAGCATTATCCTTACAATAGTCTTGGTATTTCCGTAAAAATGTGTCTTTCATCTGATCCCAAGAGAGGATTGTATTTTCTCCTAATCTCATGAACCATCTTAAGGCTAAATTTTTCATTGTAGCAGGAAAGAGATTACGTTTTTGGGCATCATCTGAGTAGTTATAGCTTCTACATAATATGTAAAACTCGAATAAAAATAAATCTGGATCTTCAGTTGACATACCTCTGAAAGTGGGTAACGATGATAGTGGGATATTCTTCATGTTGATGTTTCTAGAAATATCGAAGATTGGAAACTCAGTCTCAGTGGCTACATTTCCTTCTTCTTCTGCCATTCCACTGACAGATGGTTTAGAAACTGGATTTTGTGTGTCTCCTAAACGTTCATCAGATTCATGTTATGCCTTGCCCAATGTTGATTTTTTCATTTTAGGTTCTTCTTCTGGAGCTTCACTGGATCCCCTTGAACTTTCTCCTGATGGAATTTTTCCTACACTAGTGTTAGTTGAATTAGTGGGGTGGTTGTTTTTTTCTCTTTAGAGCTTACAAATCTACCCTTATTATCTCTATATCTATG
Organism: Picea mariana; assembly: GCA_032191745.1. Taxonomy (NCBI): domain Eukaryota; kingdom Viridiplantae; phylum Streptophyta; class Pinopsida; order Pinales; family Pinaceae; genus Picea; species Picea mariana. Next base: position 86,738 of record JASDQU010738382.1, on the reverse strand, counting down.
CATAAAATGGGAATTTGATTCTTAACTGAATGGAAATCCTAATTCTATCTAGAAGGTAAGAAGGCAACCAGGCTTTGGAGAACCCCACTCTAGTGGATGTGTGGCTCTTCACTCACGTCTTAAACGTTTTATCCTCCTCCCTCAAGAAGCCTTTAAAATCATTCAAAAACTATGCAAACAATCTAAGATAAAAATCACTTCCTACCATTTGCAACTCCCTGGAAACAGTGCTAAAATGTTGTGCTACTTATATGTTTTAGTATAATGCACTCATTAATTATCAATCTGGGATTCATAATCAATAGAGTTGCAAGACACCAATAAGAAAGGTAATTCTAATGTCATGAGTATAGAACTATTCTAGATTATGCATGCTGGAAACAAAACAAACTTAGCAAATCAAAACACACTTTGGTTGTCTTTCACAGAGAGGTTATCTACTCCATTATGGCACATGCAAGTATGAGATGGAGTTCTTTGACAGATCAACGTTGTTATCTGACCCAGAAAACTAACTATGCAATCACACTTCTGAAAGGGAAATCACACATCAATCATCAAGACATAGCATGGGTAATTCAATAGTAAATATACTAAGTATGTTGTGGTTCACAATGTGTTGTTGTAAACTTCACTAGTTCTCCATCAATTATGTCTGACTACTAGTTCCAACATTCATGTCCATGAAACAAAATCAAATTCATAAAAGTAGAAACAAAGTAAGTAAATATCTCCAAACAATCGTATAATCGAAATCCTAGTCTAAACTATACTGCTATCATCTGAAAGAATTAAGATTCAGTTAATCTAACATCTATACTATTGAAATAAACTACTAAGAATAATCTATAAGGATGTTGACCTTTGTTGGGCGGTGGGCCCTTGCCGCTTCAACAGGTCAGCGACTAGAGTCTATAGTAATCTTTCTTTCAATCCACACATTCTTCTTACTTAAATTTCAAAACACAGAATTAAACTATGATAACAACTCAACTCACATTCATTCATAAATGATCAAGACCTGGAAATAAATGACATCCTTCTATTAAAATTCAACTCAGAATTTGTTCTACAGTATGTAACGCTGCTTCACATGCTAGATTATACTAAATCTCTACTACCTCCACCATCCTTGCCATGACTATTTAAACAGTCTTAGTCGTGAAACATAAGAAGGTGAAATCTTTAGCAAATCATTCAGTTGTCAAATTTATATATTCAGTTACATATTTTAAGCTTCATCCTCATGACACGAAGTGTATGAGGATGAAGAAATAAACAAACAAGCTTATCATAACCTTTCTAGAGATTTAATGATTCAGCAAACATCCAACAATTATGTTTAGTATGATCTGGAGCTAAACTTGGTATATTTTTCTTCCTGTATTGGTATCGGATCGTGACAAATGAGATTTGGTAAATGGTACCGGATCCGAATAGTGCACAAGTGGTTGGTACCAGATCGCGATAGTCTATGGCCATTGGTACTGGATCGTGAAAGTGGATGGTTTGGTACCGGATCTGAATGGAATGTGCGCTTTGTACCGGATTCGGACAATGGCAATATGGCGCATAAGTATCGGATGGCTTAGGTAAGCCAAAAAGGTATAGATGAGGAGTATAATAGGGTAGTGGGGATGTCAATTTAGAGGCTCAACAGGTGTCATTTCTAAACTGCATGTAGTATGGACAACATTTATTTTTCATAAATGGGTTTGACTAAGTATTTTCTTTTAATTTGGATGCTTTCAAATGCAAGGGGCCTTCCTTGTTGCATTAAAACTGCACCAATTCCATGGTTTGAGGCATCATGCTCCACAATAAATGTTTTTGTAAAGTCATGTGTGGCTAAGAAGAGAGTTGTACACATAGTCTCCTTTTGTTTTTCGTAAGATTTGGTTGCTTCTTCAGTCCAAGAAAATGCTTCCTTATTTAATAATTTTTTTAGAGGTGTTATTATTTGACCATAGTTCTTGACAAACTTGTGTTAATATCCTATCAATCCTAAGAATGCTCTAAGTTTATTCAAGCTTTGGGAATTGACCATTCCCAAGGATGATTTTAAGGATGGAAATTTATTTTAAAATGTAGAAACATTGGCAAATCTTATTAATCCTTCATATGCCAACTATAAATGTTTGGCGATATTTTTGTAAAAATATTCAAATTTATGAGTATTTTATATAGTTTTAAAAAAAAAATGGCGATTTTTAAGGTAAAATAATTTTATCCTATAGAATTTGGGTGAATCATTTTTAAAATAGCGAATCTCGTTTTTGGAAAAACCATGGAAAATTAGCCCATGAGCGAAATTTAGCCCCTAAAATCATCCCTAAGGTCCATTCCCTCATAGATTTAATTTTTTTAGGGTCCACTTTTACACCTTCATGAGATACAGTATGACCCAAATATTCCACTTCTTGAACCCCAAAGGTACACTTGGAAGGCTTTGCATAAATTGTTTGTTCTTCCAGTACTTGTAATACTTTGTCAACATGTTGCTCATGCTCTTCCCAAGAATTGATGTATATTAGTATATCATCAAAAAATACTAACACAAATGCTCTAAGGAAGGGCTTGAAAATATAATTCATCAATATTTGAAATGTTAAAGGTGCATTAGTAAGTCCAAATGGAATAACTAAAAACTCATAATGACCTTCATGTGTTCTAAAAATTGTTTTAGGAATGTCTTCCTGCCTTATTCTAATTCGATGATATCAGGAACGAAGATCCAACTTAGTAAATAATTTTTCTCCATGCAATTCATGTAATAATTCATAAATGAAAAGAATAGGAAACTTATCTTTGATGGTCATTTTTTTGATATGTCTGTAATATAGACACATACGCCATGAAACATCCTTTTTTGTAACCATCACCACTGGTGAAGTGAGAGAACTTTTGTTGGTTGAATGATCTCTTCCTCTAACATTTCTTGGATCATGCACTCACTCTTCTATGCATATGGATACATGTAAGGCATAATGTTAGGTGGTACACTTCCTAGTTGCAAATGAATAGCACGGTCATGATCTCGAGCAGATGGAAGACCCTTAGGCATTTCACCAAATACCTTGGAATGATTTTTGATAACTATTTAGAGATCTAATGGAGTAGAGGATATAGATGTTTGAACATCAAGTGAGCACAATTGTGCAATTACACCCTGGTGTCCCTTTTTGAGAAATTTCCCTTTAGAGAGTTTCCCTTGGATATCTCTAAGTTCATTTTCATTTCCATATGAGGAAAATATCATGAAACGATATTAAAAATTAAGGTCCATTGTTCCCAATGATTGTAACCATTGGACCCCTAATACAACATTAACACCACCCATTTGGATGAAAATCATGGTGCTATCCAAAAAATACTCCCCCATGTTTAGCTTAATACTATGGCATTTCCCTAAACAATTTATGGTACCTCCATCTACAATCATTACTTGAAACTCTAGTGTGGTATCTACAAAGAAATTGAGATCTTTAAATAATTTTTAATTGATGAAATTATGGGTATTACCATAATCAATCAATATTGTTACCTTTTTCTTTTTTATATATCTTTGTATATTGAGTTTTTGTGGAGTATTGATTCTAACCATTGCATGAAAAGATATTGTTGGAGTAATCTCTTCTAGATCTGGATCTTGTGGTAGTTCCAATTCCTTATCTTCTTCCTCTTCACAATATATGTATAATAATGTATTCTCACTGCATTTATGCCCCTTACAATACTTGTTGTCACAATTGAAACATATTCCTTTTCTCTTCTTTCATTCATTTGTTAAGGTGTCACCCTTGTCGGTTGAGGTATGCTTGTATTGAACCCCAAAACAATGTTTGCTTCATGTGTATGCTCCAATGGTATAGTTGTGTGTAGCTGTATTCTCAGCTTGAATATGACAAGGAAATTGCATAGATTCCATAATATTTGTAGGATGTATTAACAAAATATCATATTTAATGTCTTCTTTTAACCCACCCATGTAAGCTTCCAACAAATTTTCATCACTTATTCCATCCACCCTTGTGGCCAATACCTGAAATTTTGAATTATAATCTTCAATATCACCTAATGCTTAATTCTTGTCAATTGACTAAAGTATTCATGTTCCCAAACTTTCCCATATTGTGCTTTTAAGTCTCTTGTAAATAAACCCCAAGTATAATGAAAAAAATGGGGCTTCCTTTTAACTACCCATTGATACCAATGATGTGATTTTATCTCAAAGTTCAAAGTTGCTATGTGAATCCTTTTCTTATCATCCATAATATTACATAGTTCAAAATATTGCTCCATTTGGTTCACCCAGGTAAATAGCTTTGTTCCATCAAACTTCTTTAATTCGATAATAGGAAAGTTGAATTTAGGATCCCCATTGTAATTAACTCCACTATTAGAGTTAAATCCAATTGAAATTTTTTATTATCAACAGGTTTTTCAACCTGAGTACTAGGAGATGTATCCTCAGTATCCACCAACTTTCACTTTCTAAAACCTCTTAGAAAAACATCATATCAAAAATCCCAAGATGACTTGTTTAATATTGAATTCATGATGAGTCAAACACCCTATTTTCCATTGGATATATCTTTGAAATAATAATGACCCAGAATTTTCAATTTGTACCACAATTACATTGATATGGCATCTATGTAACCTCAAAGTTTTGTTGTTTGAAGTGGCTCAAAACAAAATTTATAGCGAAAATGCTATGATGACTCGCTTGGAAAAGAAAAACCATAGGATCAATGCTTTGATACCAAATGTTATGATCTAACACCTTACAAAGTGATTAAAAATCAATGAATAAATTCCACTTCGAGGAAAACTCCTTGTAAGTATATCCAATTCCAAATACAATATGAGATAAGGTAAGATCCTCCTAAGACTAGGTATCCTTGGTACATATATCGGAGACAAATGGCACAATTACAGTGAAATGGTGCCATGAAGGGTTCTAGACGACATACAATTATAATACTATAAATGTAATAATTCAATATATAGAGATTAATAATGTGTTTTACTCATAACATGGGGATTTGTATAGGTATTAACATATTTGGTACTAATAGTGTGCTTATCCATTGTAGCACTTGGCTACTGAGATGTTAGGAATTTACCATTAGTTCCAGCAACATGGGCATCTTTGGTTTGTTCAACCTCCTTAGGTTCCTCCTTTATTGGGAACATAATATTATTAAAATTAGAGGCCTTAAATGTTGTATATTTCCTTGAAGTTTCAATACCCTTATGTGCATACCTCATTATATCTTCACCCATGTTAAATATGATGGATCTCCTAAACTTTTGGGTAGTTAACCTTGGTCAAAGATCATAATTCCTCCTTACCTCAACCATGATATAATTAAACACCATTTGAGATAAACATGGGTTAGTTCAAAGGAACAAGCATCATTCAATAGGATGCCTTCATCTAGTATCCCTTCCACATTTTCTCTCATGAAAAAATTACTTGAATCACTTGAGGAGGGGAAATCACCATCCATGTTGACATTGTCATTGAGATGGAATAACATGTTTATATCCAAATGTTCATTAGTTGGGCCTTCAACACATAATTAATAATAATCTTTACAAAAAGGAGGGGAATGTACCAGCATGTTGGCCTATCCTCTAGAATGTTTTTGGGGGTCTTTATCTTCTATTAGACTTTCCCTTTGTAACACATTATGAGGAATTTTGAATGGAATCTAGTTTCTGACAAGATTATTTTGAGCCATGGGAGAAGGTCCCAAATAAGGGTGGGAAAATTTGCCTTGATTCACCTTGGTTAAATCATTGGACATACACTTCGACATTTTGGTAAAATCCTCCATAGAAAAAGTGTCTTAGGAAATGGAATAGGCTTTATGTTTCTTGCCTATTCTCCTACTGGGGAAGTCTCTCCTCTTAGTGGGATCATATTGTTATGGTTAACATTTACTAGGGAATGATTCAAAGTGGTTCAGATCTCATCACATGGTTTCAGGAACATGGTATCGATGGCCCATGGTTTTGTATGCTGAAGAATGCATGTGAAGAAATGTTTATAAGGTTTGTAAGGCTCCATTGTAACTTGGCCTGGAGGTGAGCAGTGGCTAGCTCACTTGGCCTGGCTTGGCCAGTATAGGTCAAGGTTAATAATAGATCTATTATTAGGATGGTTTTTCCCCATAGGGTTTTTCTAGGATAATTGTGTGTTTATGTGTATGGTTGCTTGTGTATTATTATGTTTCTCTCACAAATATATTTTATTATGCTCATTAAAAACCCAACAATTGGTATCAGATCCATAGGGTTTTGATATGGCTATGCTCCTCGGTGTATGGAGAGAAAATCCAAAGTAGCCGAAAACAAGCAAGAATATGAGCATGGAAAAGTGAGAGGATGTAGCAACCGATGGTGATGGTGTAATCACCATGAGACACATGAAAAAAATATATATATATGTAGAAGAAATTGTTTGCATGTAAAAGGGCATATGGATTAATACATGGTAAGGCATGCGTACCCTTGGTAATTCACTAGTAAATTCGAGAGGCAGACCTAGGTGATAGGGGGGTTGCATGTGGAATACCCAATTCAAGTTTAAATGGGGGATTGTTAGGGTTAACCTGTTGATTAAGGTTGGTAGTCATTGATGTAAACCCTTGAAGAAAGCCCTGCAACACAAAGTTTTGGGTAATGGACCCAAGATTGTTTTATCTAAATATGACTCATTATTGTCTTGTCATGATTGATAAGAAGTAAAGATGGATGAACTCCAAAATGGTCCCCTTATGGTGAAAGCCCTCATAGGAAGATGCTTTGCGGAGTACAAGAACCCATGCTTAATTGTGGAATAATGATATCCTATATGGATAGTGTTTGTCATTCCATTTCTAGTGGTATGTGGAATGTCACATAAGTCCTCACGGTTAGAGAGTTATGGCCATGAGAAGTTGGAGACCCCAGGTTTGGGTAATGGACCCAAGTTTGTTTGATAGATAACAGTATGAGTTATGATATATTTTCAGATAATATTATTCTATATGGATAGTACATGTCATTCCATTTCTGGTGGTATGTGGAACGTCACATAACTCCTCACAGTTTGATTTATTGCCTTACGAATTTGGAGGACCCTCATATGTCATCTAGAAGCCCCAAAATGTCAAAGTAGTCAAAGTGGTTTAAGAGATTTTAAAAGGTAAATAATAAAGTGAAGTAATGAGTGTATCATAATTCAAATTGAATACAAAATAAAGTGTTTCAATAATAAATTTAATGGAGAAATTAGAAGTGGGTTAACCCTAAAATAAGGAAAGTGGGGCCAAGTGACCTAGAAGATGTTTTTAAGGAAGCTACTTGGAGAGTATAAATAAGAGGAAAGGCTCTCTCATTTTAATCAAACTTGAGCATATTGAATATATATAGGTGTATGAGGTAACCAAGGATATATAAGCCTAAATTCTGAGGGAAGGTGAAGAAAAGAAGGCCAAAATGCAATGAAGGATAAATTCTTTTGATGGTTCTTTCTAAGGTATGTTATTTACAGGTCATCTCACCATTTTCACTATAAATTTTTTTCTATAATGATTCAGACCATGAAATTTCTATTCCATTGAGAAAATGTATCCAAGTATCTGTGGTAAAAAATTCATCTCATGGGTCATTTTATTTTTGGCGTTACACTCCATGGAAATAGGGTTTGTGGCTAGTGTCGAAACTAGTCAAAAACAGGTGTTTCGGGTAAAAACTTCATAACTTCTTCATAACAGATCCAAATTTAGTAAAACCAAATGTGTTGGTTACATTAAATTCTGTAGTATTCTTTTTAATAGTTTCATATCAATTCAACAAATATTCCATGTGGGGAACGCTCTATAAGGTCGCTATCTAGAATAAGCCAAAATTCAGCAAGGTATGTCATTTTTTCTATAACTCCTTTTCTGAGAGGTTCCAAGTAGTGACACCTGGAGGAAATGCATAAAACAAACTGAAGAACATTATATATAAGTTTCATATCTTTATACATTACAGCTACAAAGTTATGATTACTTCAAGTTAGGGTTGTTGACTAATCCAAACTAGGTACGTGAGACTAAAAAAAAGTTTGATGAAAATGATAGTCTCTTGTTGTTGAAGTTAAGGAAGGTTTGCAGGAATGTGATCATACACACCAGGTCTATTACAGATCTACAAATCATATTTGGATGATGAAATTGATGAGGGTTTTTGGTTGAGGTACATGTTGAGTACATGATTGAGACAAGTAGTTGATGAGTTGGCACATACATGAGGTGTATAGTTGATGATGTTGGTACATATTGATGAGTCATAGTTTATGAGTAGTTGGCACATGATTGGTACATACTTGGTACATGGTTGGATGCACTTGTTTATGGTACAGGTTGATTATAGGTTATTTGGTACAGGTTGGTGCATGGTTGATGCACTTGTTTATGGTACAGGTTGATTACAGGTTGAGGTACAGGTTGATGCGTGGTTCAGATTTATTGGTACAGGTTTATAGCAGTATATCTCACAGTGACAGGTTGACAGTGGTTCCATCATTCTACTTCTACTTCAGGGTGGCAGGATGGGGCAAGGACAGGTGGTTGTAGCCACCTTCCGGTTGTAGCTGGAGAACATAGGGGGTTGTAGCCTCCTTCTGGTTGTAGCCAAAGAATTGGGGAGTTGGAGCTTCCCTCAGGTTGTATCCTGAGAAACTAGGGGGTTGGAGCCTCCTTCCAGTTGCAGCTGGAAAACAAAGGAAGTTGGTGCTTCTAATGAATT
>JASDQU010738382.1:50613-77499 GCA_032191745.1 Picea mariana | reverse complement strand
ACAATTTGTATCAAAGCAGGTTCATTCAGAAATTAGTTTAACCACTGAAAGGTAGATCATAGAGAGTACCAACTCATACAAAAATGGAATACCATAGTTTGATGGATAAAAGTATTCTTTTTGGAGCATAAGGATGAGGACATATATATAGGCACAGAGATTTCAAGTTTGGCAATCAATTGTAGATGGATACACAATACTAGAAGTTCCACCAACAAATGACAAAGGAGTAAAACTCGGTGAGAATAATTCCAAAGCCACAAATTCACTTTTGAATGGTCTCAGTGATACGGTATTCACCAAAGTTGCACATTGTAAAGCTGCTAAAGATATTTGAGACAAGCTTCAAAATATTTATGAAGGAGATACAAAAGTCAAAGCAGCAAAGCTTCAGACTTATAGAGGTCATTTTGAACAACTAAAAATGAAGGAAGATGAAGATATCACAGCCTACTTCTTACAAGTCGATGAAACAGTGAATGCCATCATAGGATTGGGAGAAGAAATTGAAGAATCTGTAATTGTTCAAAATATACTAAGATCTCTTTCTATGAGATTCAACCCTAAGATATCAGCACTAGAAGAAAGATCGGATCTGGACTCAATAAGCATGGACGAACTGCATGTAATCTTCATAGCATATGAAATGATAACTGAGAAGGAAAATCTAGATGTAAAAGAAGCAACCTTCAAGGAATCCAAAATATCAAAGCAAAAGAAAAAGGAACAAGAAGAATATAGCACCAATAGTGACACCTCAGAAAATGATTAAGAAGTGGCCAACTTCGTCAAAAGACTAAACAAGGGAACCAACGGTAGGTATAGAGGTAAGATCCCTTTAATTTGTTTTAATTGTGATGGTATTGGTCATTTTTATAACAAATGTCCTCATGAGAAAAAGAGAAATGATGAAGGTTACTCAAAAGGAAAACACACATATAAAGGCAAAAGAACTACAAAGAAAGGTTTCAAGAAAAGCTTATACACCAAAGAAGACATCTCGTCATCAGATGAAGATGAAGTCAGTGAAAATGAGACAGGAAGAGTTTTATTCATGGCAGTAAAAGACTCTGACAAAGAAGACTATGAAGAAGAATATGAAGAAGCCGAAGAAGAATGTGAAGAAGTCGAATAATAAATTAAAGAGGCAGAAGTTGACTATCGAGAAGAATTAATGTGTGACATAGAAGTTATCATAAGAGAAAAGAAGAAAAACAAGAAATTGCAAGCAGAAATAGACAAGAAAAAGGACACTCGAGAACTAGAACAAATGATCACAAAATTGAAGGTTCAAATAGAATAAGATAAAATAATTGAAGAAGCACTCAAAGAACAACTAGAAGAAAAGGACAAGATCATTGGAAACTTGGAAGCAGAGGTTGTCACACTAAGAAAGGATATTCAAAATAAAAATATGCAGAATAGCTCAAAAGTTCTGAATCACATTATCAGCAGTCAAAAATATCATCTTGACAAGTCTGGACTTGGATACAATCATAAAGAAAAGGGATCAAGCTCCAAAACAACAGAGCAAGAAACAAATCCAAATATCTATGCAGAAACAATCAAAGATGATAGAAAGATATACAAGGAAGATTACAGGGACACTCCTCCACCAAGAAGATTCAGATTTCAAAATCAACAACAAAAAGATAGGCCTCAAGAAGAAGAAGGATTCATAAGAGCACCTCCTTTCAAAATATCTTCAACTCCCGGGTATCAAACTATATTTTTTTTTTTATGGTATGCATGTAATAATTTTGGACATAAAGTTTTGAATTGCAGAGCTAACAACAGGAACAGTAACAACTTTGAGAGTTATACACAAAGGGATTATTCAAGGAGACCTAGTGACACACAAAGAAGAAGTTACAATAGGTTTGAATCTTTGAGCACTGAAGTTGAATGTTACAAATGCAACAATTTTGGACACATGGCCAATGATTTCATAATGACATTCCCTCCTAAAGAACCTCAACAGAATAACAACAGTCACAAACAAGAACCTCATAAAATGACATGGAGAAGAAAGCAAGATCAGTATAACAATGAAGAATGCACAGTCGCTCTACAAGTTAAGCAGAAGAAACATAGCTGGTATGTTGACAGTGGATGTTCAAAACACATGACAAGTGATAAACACAAATTTCTTACATTACGAAAAGAAAAAAAATGGATCAGTCTTCTTCGGAAATGATAATTCATCCAAAATCATTGGATAAGGCACAGTCCAAATTGGGAATAAGAAGGAAAAGGCACAAAATGTTCTATTGGTAGAAGATATGAAACATAATCTTCTAAGTGTGAGTCAAATGTGTGACCATGGTCATAAACTTACTTTTGATTCAGAAAAGTGTGAGATAAGAAAAGAAGGTTTAGGGAAATTGGTTGGTACAACTACAAGAACTTCAAACAACATATATGTGTTAAGTGAAATTGGAAATGAAAAGTGTTGTCTAGGAAAGGAAGATGAAAGTTGGCTATGGCATAGAAGAATCAGTCACATGCATTTTGATAACCTTGTCAAAGTCAACAAAAGAGAAGCAGTCAGAGAAATGCCCCAGATCACGAAAACAACCAACACTTTATACAAGCATTGTCAACAAGGAAAGCAAACAAAGACCAAGTTCAAAACAAAGGAATATTCAACAACAAGACCACTGGAAATTGTGCACACTGATCTAGTTGGACCAACTACAACAAAGGGCTTAAAAGGTGAAAAATACTTTATGTTATTAGTTGATGATTATACAAAAATGACTGCAGTTATCTTTCTCAAGAACAAGTCAGAAGATTTTGAAAACTTCAAGATCTATAAACAAATGGTTAAAAATGAGATGTATTCAAGAATCAAATGTTTGATATTTGATAATGGAGGAGAGTTCACTTCAAAGGAATTTATGGAATACTGTAGCAGTCATGGAATAAAAAGGCAATTATCCATTGCTAGGACACCTCAACAGAATGGAGTTGTTGAAAGAAAGAACAGGACAATACAAGAAATGGCTCGAACAATGTTAATGGATTCCAAATTGAAAGATATATTTTGGACATAAGCAGTGCATATAAGATTTTACATTCAAAATAGAGTAATGCTCAGAAACAACACTGATAAAACTCCCTACGAGCTATGGAAAGGAAGACCAGCAAATGTGAAGCATTTCCAATTTTTTGGAAGCAAATGCTACATCAAAAGAGAAGATGGAAAAATGGAAAAGTTTGGCTCTCGTGTGGACAAAGGAATACTTGTTGGTTACTCAAGTACAAGGAAAGCATACAAGTGTTACAATCTAATATTGAACAAAGTTGTGGAAAGCGTCAACGTAACAATTAATGAAACAAGCAAACCAGAATCAAAGGAAGAAGAAAGCAAATCAATGGAACAAATTTTCGAAGAAGAAGATGAAAAGAAGTAGAAGAGGAAGATGAAGATGAAGAGAATCCGACAGAAGCATAAGAGCAAGTTCAAAAAATATCTCCAAAGACACCTAGCAAATGAGTACAGAAGAATCATTTTTCAAATCAGATTATTGGAAACAAAGATGCAGGAGTTGAAACTAGAAGAAAAATCCATTCACCAGAACAAACACACCTAGCACTCTTATCTACAATTGAACCAAACTATTTTGAAAAAGCCAGCAAGGATGAATTTTGGACTAAGGCCATGGATGAAGAATTGGATCAAATAGAGAAAAATGACACTTGGGAATTTGTTCCAAGACCAAAGAATAAGAATGTGATCGGCACAAAATGGGTTTTCAGGAATAAATAGAATGAAGATGGACAGGTTACAAGGAACAAAGCTAGATTGGTATGTAAAGGATATGCATAGATTGAAGGAATCGACTTTGAAGAGACATTTTTCCTAGTTGACAGAATAAAAGCAATCCATTTACTTTTAGCTTATGCATGCTCCAAAAATGTTAAAGTATATCAGATGGACGTAAAATCATGTTTTCTGAATGGGAAACTTGAAGAAGAAGTCTACATTGAAAAACCATAAGGATTTCAATTGTCAGAGAACACAGACTATGTATGTAAATTAGAGAAGGCCTTGTATGGTCTAAAACAGGCTCCTAAAGCATGGTACTCCAGACTAGATAAGTATCTGCAGCAGGCAGGGTTTAGAAAAGGAAGTGTAGACAACAACCTCTACATCAAGGTAAGTCAAGGTAATATTTTATTAATAGAAGTTTATGTTGATGATATTATTTTTGGTAGTGATGTTGACAGGTTAAGCCAGAAATTTGCAAAAGACATGCAAAATGAATTTGAAATGTTGTTACTTGGAGAACTATCCTTCTTTCTGGGACTTCAAATACGTCAAAGAAACCAAGGAATTTTTATTTCTCAAACCAAGTATATCATAGAAATGCTAAATAGGTTCGGAATGGAAGATTGCAAACCAGTTATCACTCCCATGCAAAACCAGTTGTAAGTTGAGCAAAGATGATGATTCAAAGTCTACAGATCAGAGGCAATACAGGTCAATGATTGGCAACCTACTATATGTGACAACATCCAGACCAAATGTAATGCAAGCAGTTGGACAGGTGGCACGATTTCAAGCAGCACCAAAGGAATCACATGTATTAGAAGTAAAGAGGATTTTCAGATATCTCAAACGAACATAAGAGTTTGGATTATGGTATCCAAAAGGAAAAGCTATATCACTCATTGCCTACATAGATGTAGATTGGGCAGGTTGTGTTGATGATCGACGAAGCACCAGTGGAGAAACGTTCTGCTTAGGTGAGTGTTTGGTATCATGGATAAGAAAGAAACAATCATCATAATCTCTATCTATAGTCGAGGCAGAGTATATTGCAACAGCAACATGTTGTACACAAGTTCTTTGGATGAAACAAACTTTGACAAATATAAAGGTTGAGTATGATGAGCCCATTCCAATATATTGTGATAAGACAAGTGCCATCGGTATCTCAAAAAACCTGGTGATTCACTCCAAAACGAAGCACATTCCAATCAAATATCACTTTCAACGGGAACAGGTTGCAAAAAAGAACATAAGAGTTGAGTATGTGGGCACAAAAGAACAAGTTGCAGACATCTTTACAAAACCACTTCCACAGGAAGCCTTTGAATATCTTCACCAAAGACTTGGAGTTATTTCTACTCCAAAATGAATGTTTTTTTGAATTATTTTTTTATGCAGACCCCGTGTCCTCCTTGATGTAGACCACAACTGATGCAGACCCCCTACCTCAGCAGGGTCCACTGACCTCCTGGTCTCTGGATCATTCCAAATTCTGAACCGAAATGGCTCTTCAGGCTCCTGTTGGAACCCCTTGAACAAATCCACAGGTCTCTTCTTATCTGGTGACCTCAACCTATGACCCAAGGCTTAAACAACACTCCTTTTGCATTTCAAGGTTTTGGGACTCCTGCATGCGATCTCTTCCAGGCTCCTTGTCCTTCGAATTTCTAAAACCCGAAAAAGGGTTGAGGTTCTTGGTTACTCCCTTAACCTCTCTCCACGTGACCACTTCCTCATGACCTGGTGCTATTCCTCCAAATGCTTTCAGGGTTTCACGATATCATGAGTCAGGACTCCCTGTCTCATGACTCCTTCACTCTTGAACTCCCGGTTGTCGAAATGATAAAAAGGGATTAACAACTCTGGCTCCTCCCTTAGCCTCCATCCACGTGACCACCACTCTGTGACCACACACTTAACATCAAAGCTCTAACGGTTTTTTGCGATTCGGGAAACCGCGATGCAAGCGTTCCTCCTTTCCCTTTCGAATCCCTGATTCAAAAAATGTTGAAATCTCTCTGCTGAGAGATCAATGGTCCATATCCCTCTTGAACCAATGGCTATGATCCTACTGGATCAAAAACCCACATCCTTTCATAGATTTCCTTGAAACATTGATCGCTCGCCACGTGTCATCCTTGATGGACGGTCCTCGTCATTTCACGAATTCTCCTTTCGTGATTTTGGCCCGGTCTTCTCCTTCGTTTCCCTAGTGCCAAAAACTATAAAAACCCTCGACCCCACTGGATCGATGGTCCACACTCATCCTAATCGATGGTCAGGATCTGATTGTGATTCTCCCTTTCACGATTTCAGCGACTCTTCACTCTCGATCTCCCGGTGTCTGAATCCTTGAATTCCTGAAATGGCTTAGATCTTTTCAGGATTTTGCAAACCGAGAGTCCACGACTCTTGACCCCAAAATCACTTGTCGCGCCAATCCCCAAATTCCTGAAATGGCTTAGATCTTTTCAGGATTTTGTGAACCAAGATTTTATGATGCAGTGACTCCAAAATATCTTGTCACTCCAATCCCCGAATTTTGATATGGGAATTCTTGTATGAGATCAACGACTGTCATTGATCCGAATCTGACAGTTGCTATCCTTTCTGAGCTTTAGATTATTGGAATATACTTGGCCCTAATCCCCTCGCTGATCTATGACATCCAATGGCCCACGGGATTTTTCACTTCTCCACGAAGTGTCTCCACCGTCCATTAAAGCTCCTCTCTTGCGCAACCGTAAAGAGGTTAAACTCTGTGCACCTTCCTCTGGATCTAATGGCTATCGGTCCTTTGCACTAGATCTGATGGCTCAGATCTGTTTCTCTTCCTTGTGCACTTTCCTGCGTGCGTCTGGACGTAGACTTCAACGACCCAAATCTCGCCTCTCCAGCTGATCTAACAGTAGCTATGCTCTACCTTGGGCATGACCTTCTTCCTTTCCCTTGGAATATTTCTTGCTCCAAAAGGCCTTGGCCTTTGTCTCTATTGTGAAGCATGTAACCTTGCTCCCACCTGTATTCTAAGAGGTGTTCCTCCTCCTGAGCTTTATTTCTCTGAACCTCAAAGGTTCCTTTGAACTCTGCAACCTCTTGTAGGACCTTTGCACAAAATGGTGCTATCTCTTCTGAGCTTATCTATGGCTCTGACCTCAAAGTGTCTCTGTCCCTTTCTCTCCTCAAAGGGATGTAAGTGACCTCTTGCAACTTCCTGCTCAAGCATGCTTTATTGAGCCTGTAAGGTGTTCAGTAACCTTGTGAGTGTCTCCTCCTGTGACACTTATCTTCTCTCTGAACTCAAACAAGAGTTCCTTTTGTGCACACTCACACCAACTCAATGCCCACCTGGCAGAGTTCTCCAGAATCGTCAGTGACTCTGTCTTCTCACCAAAATCGAAATAGAGTTATCCTCAATGCATCCTGTGCATTTTCTTAATTCCCTCCTGGCAGAGCCTTTACAGAATTCTCAACAATTCTACTTTTTCTCTCTGTGCTCTCCTCTGCATAGTTTCTCCTTCAAGGTGTTCAACAACCTTGAGGCTTCCTCTTTGAGTCAACGACTTTAGCTAGTGCACCCTCCTGGCAAGTCTTTGTCTGAAATTCCGTAGAATTCAGAAGTGCACTCCTACACTAGTTTTCAGAGACTACAGTACTCTATCATGCACTCTTGCATGAAACCACAAAGAATCCAAACATGTAGGAAAAACTACTATGATTGTATTAATATTAAATGCCTCTTTACAATGTGAGCTTGGACTGCAACAGAGTCACGACTTCCTCTCTTCTCTCTATTCTTTTTTGTTCTTCTCTGCCTAACTGAAAAACAAAAGAAGATATTTTTACAAAAGGGGGATCCTCGAGTGCTTCCCTCCATCCTCACCAACTCTCATTAATTTACATTCAATTACATTGAATGGATGTCTAGTCTGAATCGGATCTAGATCTCAGCCTTACAACCATTTAAGGCAACCTTTATCTAAAGCCTGCGTACATGCATGGCTTTTGGCTCTTCGGCCTTACAACATTTAATATGATTTCAAAATTTGAACAACGAGAGGGTTGCGCCTCTCTCCTTCCATTGAATGTGCGCTTAATGTGCTGGTTGGATGGCATGTAGCTGGCTTGGAGCGATGCTCCTACATCATTTTTGAATTCTTATCTTATATGTTTTAGATGTACACAAGGAAGCACCATAAGAGGATAGTTCAGTTTGTGGGAGCATCCCTGGATGGAAAGATACCTTTGTCAATGATGACAAAGGGGGAGAGATTTATTAGATATAGAGGACAGAGGCATGGTTCCAGGGGGAGAAGATTTATCAGATGCAAAGGACAGAGGAAAATTTATCAGATACAGAGGACAAAGGCATGGTTCCAAGGGGAGAATGAGTGATATGATTTCAGTATTGCATCAGAGTGTTGCCATCAATGCCAAAGGGGGGAATTGTTGATTAAGGTTGGTTGTCATTGATGTCAACCCTTGAAGAAATCCTTGCAGCACAAAGGTTTGGGTAATGGACCCAAGATTGTTTGATGTAAAGATGACTCATTATTGTCTTGTCATGGTTGATAAGAAGTAAATATGGATGAACTCCAAAGTGGTCCCCTTGTAGTGAAATCCATCACGGGAAGATGCTTTACAGAGTAAGAAAACCCATTCTTAATTGTGGATTAATGATATCCTAGATGGATAGTTCTTGTCATTCCATTTCCGGTGGTATGTGGAATGTCACATAACTCCTCACGGTTAGAGAGTTATGGCCATGAGAAGTTTGAGACCCTAGGTCTGGGTAATGGACCCAAGTTTGTTTGATGGATAATGGTATAAGTTATGATATATTTTCAGATAATACTATTCTATATGGATAGTACATGTCATTCCATTTCTGGTGGTATGTGGAACGTCACATAACTCCTCACAGTTTGAGAGTTATGGCATTACGAATTTGGAGGACCCTCATATGTCATCTAGAAGCCCCAAAAGGTCAAAGTAGTCAAAGTGGTTTAAGAGATTTTAAAAGGTAAATAATAAAGTGAAGTAATGAGTTTATTATAATTCAAAGTGAATACAAAATAAATTATTTCAATAATAAATTTAATGGAGAAATTAGAAGTGGGTTAACCCTAAAATAAGGAAAGTGGGGCTAAGTGACCTAGAAGATGTTTTTAAGGAAGCTACTTGGAGAGTATAAATAAGAGGCAAGGCTCTCTCATTTTAATCACAATTGAGAATATTGAATATCTATAGGTGTCTAAGGTAACCAAGGATATCTAAGCTGAAATTATAAGGGAAGGTGAAGAAAAGAAGGCCAAAATTCAAGGAAGGATAAATTCTTTTGATGGTGCTTTCTAAGGTATGTTATTTACAGGTCATCTCACCATTTTATCTATAACTTTTTTTCTATAATGATTCATACCGTGAAATTTATATTCCACTGCGAAAACATATCCAAGTGTCTGTGGTAAAAAATTAATCTTGTGGGTAATTGTATTTTTGGAGTTACACTCTGTGGAAAATAGGGTTTGTGGTTAGTCCTAAAACTAGTCAAAAATAGGTGTTTCGAGTAAAAGCGTTATAACTTATTCATAACAAATACAAATTCAGTGAAACCAAATGTGTTGGTTAGGGTATAGTCTTTAGTATTCTATGTAATAGTTTTAGATAAATTCAGAAAATATTCAGTGTGGGGCACGCTCTACAAGGTCGCTCTCTAGAATAAGCCAGAATTCTGCAAGGTATGCCATTTTTGCTATAACTCCTTTTCTGAGAGGTTCCAAGTAGTGAAACCTAGAGGAATTGCATAAAAAACATTGAAGAACATTGTGTATCATTTTTAGATATTTATACATTACAGGTACAAATCTATGATTACTTCAAGTTAGGGTTGTTGACTAATCCAAAACTAGGCATGTGAGACTAAAGAAAAGTTTGATGAAAATGCTAGTCCCTTGTTGTTGAAGTTAAGGAAGGTTTGCAGGAATGTGATCATATACACCAGGTCTATTATAGAGCTACAAATCAAATTTGGATGATGAAATTGATGAGGGATTTTGGTTGAGGTACATGTTGAGTACATGGTTGAGACAAGTAGTTGATGAGTTGGCACATACATGAGGTGTATAGTTGATGATGTTGGTACATATTGATGAGTGATCATTGATGAGTATTTGAAACATGATTGGTACATACTTTGTACATGGTTGGATGCACTTGTTTATGGTGCAGGTTGATTACAGGTTATTTGGTACAGGTTGGTGTATGGTTGATGCACTTGTTTATGGTACAGGTTGAGGTACAGTTTTATGCATGGTTTAGATTTATTGGTATAGGTATATAGTGGTATATCTCACAGTGACAGGTTGACAGTGGTTCCATAATTATACTTCTACTTTAGGGTGGCAGGATGGGCCAAGGACAGGTGGTTGTAACCACCTTCCATTTGTAGCTGGAGAACATAGGGGGTTGTAGCCTCTTTCTGGTTGTAGCCAAAGAATTGGGGAGTTGGAGCTTCCCTCAGATTGTAGCCTGAGAAACTAGGGGGTTGGAGCCTCCTTCTATTTGCAGCTAGAAAATAAAGGAAGTTGGTGCTTCCAATGAATGTAATTCTTCAAGACATATAAGAAAAAGAATTATGTGGTTTTCTCCCGATTTGTGTTTCCACGTAAAACATTGGTGTACTTCGTATGTGTATGTTTGTTCATTTATTCATTTCTTATTTACTCTACAATTATTGGATGATAATTCTTCATTGATATAGCACTTTGATTATATCGTTAAAAAGGATTAAATTTCTCTATTATTGATTCACCCCTCCTCTCAGTAATCCAACATAACCTTGAATCAAGAATGAGTCAAAGTGGTTTAGGTCTTAGCACATGGTTTTGGGCACATGGTATTGATGGCTCGTGGTTTTGTGTGTCGGAGAATACATGTGAAGAAGCCTTTATAAGGTTTGTAAGGCTCCATTGTAACTTGGACTAGAGGTGAACAGTGGTTATCTCACTTGGCCTGTCTTGGCTGATTTAGGTCAATGTTAATAATAAATCTATTATTAGGATGGTTTTTCCCTGTAGGGGTTTTCCAAGATAATTATGTTTTTATGTGTATGGTTGCTTGTGTATTATTATTTTTCTCTCAAAAATATATTTTATTATGCTCGTTAAAAACCCAATGCATATTAGGTTTTTAAATATATTCCCAAGGCTCTCATGGTTCTATATGAATCCTTAACATCATTAAAAATTGCATCTAGGTAAACTAACTTCCTCTTTATTAGGTTTAAGGTAAAATCAAACTCGAAATCAATAGCACAGGTTACCATGGAATTTGGCTTAAAGGGTTTATAAATCTCAAGAATATAAAGATAGAGATTGTATAATCTACTAGTGAACTCAAGAACAGTATCACCATTATTCATCTTTAGGGTATTAAACTATGTCATATAGTACATGTTGTCTTTCTTGACAGCCCATTTCTTTAGAAACTTATTTTGAAACTATCCCCAAAACCATATGGAGTTAGGTACATTCTTAAACCACTTTCTAGCCTCCTTCTCTAGGGAATGGTAAAACATTTTTTAAAATACATAATAGGCTTCCACAATGAAGTTACATTTATAGTCATAGAATTTAGTGAGGTGGTATTTAGTAGAAATATCATTCTCTCCTTCAAATCTATGCATGATCTTGATATAATCCTCCAATAAATCCCTTAATTGCCCTATAAGTTAGAGGACTAGAGGCTTGAGCCTTTTTTCTAACACATGATTAGTGGGTTTTTGTCTAGCCATGTGGATATTGGGGTTTTCAATTATAATTGACCTTGGGTATCAACTATGGTTTGGGTCACAAAATGGAGAAAGACTTGAAGGGTAGGGATAATAAAAACTTGGGGTGACGACATGGATATAAAAGGTGATGGGATAGGACTTAAAAAATCCCTTCTACCTAATGGATATTTATGAGATAATGGAGTGTCCAACCTCCCTGAGTGGTAAAAAGAGATTTTTCCTTGTAAGGTAGCTAGAGAGGTAGTGGAGGGGCCAAGAGGGCCCATAGTAATAATAGTGGAGACCATTCAATGTAAGGTGGACTAGGTCCACTATATTATTAAATAAGGTCCACTATAGTAGTTAGATATAATAAATGGGTAGTTAGATATAATAAATGTAAGAGGACTTCTTAGAAGGTTCTACTTCTAGAAGATTCCTCCTCTAGAATGTTCTTAGGTGATGGTAGCACTATATAAAGGGGTTCAAGCAATGCAATGGGACATGAAGAGAAGTATTGTATTTGGAGCAATAGCTCAATAGGAGGATGCCCCCTCGAAGAGGCAAGTGAATAGGAGAGGATCGATTCCATAATAGGATCCATTGTATGGTGTTGCCCTACCCCAAGGGTTTGATAGTAATAAAAGTGATTTTGTATATTGTTCTTGTATATCTGTTTTGGTGATTTTTTATTTAGTCCTTGGTTCTTAACAAGTGTTATTAGAGAACTTTCCTTGGCAGACATTGTGGGCAAATATTTTTTACTTTTTGCTGATTTTTTTTCAAAGAAGAAAAAAAGAGGGTCGCGACATTCCAGAAATTTTTGGTATATTTTTGTGAAAATTTTGTAGAACCAAGTTGCATATATGAGTTCCTCTCATAAAAAAACCCAATTTAAAAAAAAAAATCGTCCTAAACGGAGTTCGGGAAGTCAAGATATTGAAGTTTTAAAATCTGTAAGTTTTCAGGATTTTTTCCGCGGATGGTGGCGCGATTTTTTATTTTATTTTTGTAGAATATGGAGGCCTAATTTTCCCAAAAACATTACAAATATAAGTTACTCTCACAATTTCACCCAATTTCATAAAAAAAAAATCATCCGAAATGGAGTCCGAGAAGTGAATTTATGAGCATTTTAAATTCAACAGATTTTCAGGGTTTTTCCGAAAAACGTCGCGATTTTCTGCAGTAATTTATTGTTCTATTTTTTGGGTTTTTTTGTGACAGCAGGGGGACTGTAGAGTTCATAAATTTTCATAGGGTGATCATATGGCTATTTCTTCTCAAACCCTCAAATAAATTCTACATATTACTGAAGCATTCAAGGCCCAATTGTTTGACACGTTGAATGATAGATTGGATGGATTTGTAGATGGTCTCAATGATAGTTTTTGTAGTATTGAAGATTCTTTGGATAACATGTAGGACGTATTTTTTATGGCAGACCTCATGGATGAATATAATCAAGAAATATATGTTTGATATCATTTTGAGGCCAATTGTGATGATTGGTATATGGATAGTTGTCGTTTCTGGGATAATAACCACTTTCATATTTTATTTGATGACTCTACTCCACCTTCTGTAGAGAACATCAATGTCCCACATCAGGAGCTAGTTACTAGAGTCCAACCTGCATATTCTACAATGGTATTTTTCTTTCCATATTCATCTTTGATCATCTCCCACTATATGGATGGATATTCTTATTTGGATCCACATGATAGGTGTCAGTATTGGGAGCATCATTTTTAGTTGGTTATTGGTTGTCGATATCTTCCATGTGGGGTTCACATGAGAAATTGGACATGGGACCCCGGTTTACAATGGTGGTTGGACTACTTCAGCATGGTGGCTACCATTTCTCAATGGGATCCTGGTTCTCTAGTCTACTTCAGCACTATGGTCTAGACTTATCTGATGCAGACCCCTTGCCCTCAAGCTGATGTTCGCTCAGGATCTTCGCCACAACCACACCGAGGGTTAACCAACCCTTTTTTTCAAGCTGCAAAGGAATTCAGATTTCGGGGTTTCATGATCCCTGATGTCGAGATTCTTGACTCTTCCACTTGCCAAAACGTCGAAATCTCTAACTGTGTCCTCCTCTTCTCCTGTATCAAGTTTTGCGATTTCGAGAATTTCAGAGAAAGGAATCCCGACCTCTTGTCTTATAAAGTGTCAAATTTCTGAATACCGACATGCTCATCAATCTTTAGCTCCTCGCCAGGTTTTTTAGACTTCACGATTTCACGAATCTTGTCGTGAGGTTTCCTGACTCTCCAATCCCCAAACCCCGGAACAGTCAACAGAGTCTGACTCCGACTGTTGATGAAAACTCGCCACCTGTCCTCTCAAATGTCCTCAGTCTCTAACATGGATTCCTACCACCTGTCAACTTTTCTGACTTTTGGAACTTGAGCTATCCTCCTGCCGCTATTTACTCTGTCCTTTCAAAGTTCCAAACTCTAAAATGGAGGCTATACAGAATCAACGAATGACTATCACCCTCATGATCCGACGGCCCACGTGATTTCGGGTTTTCAGGTACCGGGAGATCGAGACTCTCGATCCCAAAACACTTGTCACCACAAATCCCAAATTCCCAAATTCCGAAACACCGAAATGCCAAAACACCTTCACAAATATTTAATGTTTCACAACTTCGGGATTCCTGATGTGAAGTGTCTTGAAACCTTGTTAATGTAAAATCTGAAACTCCAATCCCCGATGTGCCAAAATGCCACTTCAAGGATTTTTCAGGTTTCGCAACTTTGGGTTTTTCAATACAAAGGCCCCCTCACTCCTTGTCGTCAATATTTCTAGTATTCTGAATCCCAATTTTCTAAAATTTCTTCTCTTCTCCTTCACATGCGATAATCCACTTCACACTTCGGGAGTTCTAAAGACCAAGGGTTTCATCCACTCTTCGGACTTACAACTCCTGAAATACCGAAATGATCTCGACAATATACCAATCACGATCAATGGTCCATAGTGGATCCTGCCTCTCGAAGGATGGATTCCTCTAATATATTAAATTTTGCCCAGCTCTCCTGGATCCTATGGTTCTCACTATTTCGGGAATTCTCCATAGAGAATTTTGACCATCCAATTATTCCCTCAAGAACCTCTACGAAATGAACTAATGTCCCCCGCTGTGACCTTCCTTCTGCTAAGTAACTTCACTTCACCTCTCTTTGAATACTTCAAAGGCACTACCCCTTCTAAGCTTCTCTGATAAATTCAAGTCTCAAAAAAAAAGGGCCTCTGCTCTCACTCCTTGCGGCAGACCTTCAAATACTGCGGCGTATTTGAACTTTTGACTTTGTGCACCTTCTGTAACAACAGTCTCTCTCTCTCTCTCCCCACCTTAGTTAACAATCTTCTGAGGACTCAACTAGCCTACGCACACCTTACACAAATCCTATGCTTCACTTGCACTTTTTCTGAAATGAGAACAACGGTATCCCTTCTGAGCTTTCAGAGATGAACTCTGAACCTTCGTCAATGCACACCTTATGGACGTTTCACTGCACTCCTTGCAGGAAATTCTCTCACTCGGGAAGAGAAACAATTGAAACTCATTATCTCTCTCTCTCTCTCTTAGAATTCAAACATTCAACATGAAATCATACATACACACACAGCATAATACCAAATGCATGTCAAAGAGAGTAAGAAACTGTAAACAGACCATTCAACATGTGTACATAGAAAACACCATAACACCATGAATATGAATTAAAGCTTCATATATTAATTCAAGGCTCCTGTACATGAGTTCTTCTTCTCAAATCTCTGTTATAGCTCTCTCTTCTCTATGCTAATGTGCTTAATTGATCTAATTCTGATTGATACAATGATACAAAGATGAGGGTATCTATAGTTGTTTTCCCTCCTGCTCCTAAAACTGTCTAATCTAGAATTTAAATCTACCTACTTTTATTAACTATGCATAAATGCCTCTACCTCCTACAGATGAAAGTGAATCACTCATGATCTATTTACAATACTCAAATACACTTCCTTTTAACCATTACATTAATGCTTCAAAAACATTTCCAAAACATGTAAAATGTGCGTTGCACTTTCCAGCTGTCTTCTGCCTTTCATGTTCACTTGGTTGGCTGCTTGCGATGCTCCTGCATCATACTCCCTTGCTTGAAAATTTTCATGAACTCCTATTCATGAGCTCTTGCATGGTCTGTCCATGCTTTTGAATTTCTGCTTCATCCTCCCAACTGGCATCTTCAACTAGGTGTCCCGTCCATTTGACCAAGTATTCAAAATACTCTTTCCTCTTGGTCTTCCTGCTGACCCTCTTATCAATTATACTTTCCATCTATGGATTTGTAGCTACAAACATTTGTTTGGTCCACTGAACTTCTATCTGTTCATTCTCTGCCTTGCTTCTTTAGATTTATAAAGGTACAAATATGATATGTTGAATATCAGTGAAATTCTGATCCCATCGGGTAATTTGATCTCGTATGCGTTTGCCCCAAATTTCTTTATGATCTTGCATGGTCCAATCTTCTTCATTTTTAGTTTGTTATATGTTCCCCTTGCGAACCTTTCTTTACTCAGGTGTGTAAGAATCACATCACCAACTTCAAATTGAAGTTCTCGCTTGTGTTGATCTGCTCTATGCTTGTAGTCCTGGTTTGAACTTTGCAATCGTTCCTTAACTTGGTACTAAAGCTCCTTCATTGCTTCTGCAAAATCCTTTGCACTGGCACTTCTGAATTTAGTTTGTTTCATATCTTTTAATTCAGAAACTCCCCTTGGCTACATTCCATATACAATTTGGAATGGACTCTTCCCTATGCTTCTATTGATCGAATCATTATAAGCAAATTCCGCCTATGGCAGAATGTGATCCCACTGATTGTGGTGTTCGGTTACTAGGCTCCTCAGTAAATCTCCCAAGCTTCTGTTTACAACTTTTGTTTGCCCATCCGTTTGAGGATGATAAGATGAGCTAAATGACAAATTTGTCCCCAGCTTCTTCCATAAAGTCCTCCAGAAATGTCCTACGAACTTGGTGTCTTGATCTGAAACTATACTTCTTGGTAAGCCGTGAAGTCTAACAACTTCTTTGAAAAATAGGTTCACAATATGAGTTGCATTGCTGGTTTTCTGACATGGTATAAAATGTGCCATTTTTAAAAATTTGTCTACCACCACAAAGATTGAATCAAATCCTCTTTGCGTTCTTGGCAGTCCCAATATAAAATCCATGCTTACGACATCCCACGGCCTCTCAGGTATGGGTAATGGCTGGTATAACCCTGTGTTCTGCCTTTTTCCCTTTGTGTGCTGACAAATTCTACATCTGTCCACAAATATTTTGACATCTATCCTCATCCCTAGCCAAAAATATGAGCCATTCAGTTTTGAGAATGTCTTATCATGACTGAAGTGTCCGGCCAATCATCCAATGTGTTTTTCTTTCAGCAGATTCTCCCTCATAGAGCATTTTGGAATACATAATTGATTGCCCCTGAATAATAATCCATCCTGGATCATATATTCAGTCCATTGGATTCTACCCCTGAGAATTGGATTCTTAGATGCCTCATACGCCTCTTTAAAATCTGGATCGTCTCTGTACATTTCTTTGAGATTATCAAAACCCAAAGTTTTGACTCTAAATTCCTGCATAAGCAAACATTTCCTGCTCAAAGAATCAACAACTTTGTTAGTAGTTCCATAAATATGTTTAATTACCAAACTAAAATTCTTCATGTATTCAACCCATTTAACATGTCTTTGGTTCAACTTCTCCTGTTGAGTCATGAATTGGAAAGCATGATTATCACTGTACAAAACAAACTCTTTAGGAACCAAATAATGCCTCCATTTCTTCAGCGCTTGTATGACTGCATAAAATTCCTTGTCATATGTGGAGTACTTAACTTTCGCTTCATTCAATTCCTCACTGAAGTATGTGATTGGTCTTTCATCTTGACTTAAGACCGCTCCAATTGAAAATCCACTAGCGTCACATTTGACCTGAAATGTCTTACTAAAATTTGGCAACACCAGAATTGGTTGTCCAGTAATCTTTTTCTTCAGCAAGTTGAAACTCTTCTCTGCTTCATCTGTCCAGTGAAAATATTTGTGTCTTTTCTTCACCGTGTTCATCATTAGTGTGCTAATCCCACTAAAATTTTGGATGAATTTCCTATAGAAACTAGCTAATCCATGGAAGCATCGAACCTCAAATACACTTTTCGATGATGGCCAATTCTTAATCACCTCTACCTTATCCGGATCCATCTTCAACTCATTTGCAGAGATAAAAAAAAAACCCAAATAAATGAGTTATATCCTCATAAATGTTTATTTCTTCATATTTATAAGCAACTTCTCTTGTTGCAATATCCTCATCACTGTAGTTAAATGCTTCAAGTGTTCTGCTTCAGTTTTACTGAAAATCAATATATCATCAAGATATACAATGATGAATTTCCCTATGAAATCCTTCAGGACTTCATTCATCAATCTTATGAAAGTACTGGGTGCGTTTGTTAAGCCAAATGACATAACAAGCCATTCATACAACCCCTCATTCATCTTGAATGCTATCTTCCATTCATCACCTTCTCTCATTCGAATTTGATGATATCCACTTTTCAAATCAACCTTTGAAAAAACATTTTCTCCACTCAAGCAATCGATCAAATCATCCATCCTTGTCAAAGGAAATCTATATCTGATAGTAATATTATCGATTGCCCTTGAGTCTATACACATCCTCCAGCCTCCATATTTCTTTGGGCTGAGCACTGTTGGAACAACGCATGGACTCAAGCTTTATCTAATCAACCCTTTGTCCATTAAGTCCTGGACCTATTTCTTGACCTCTTCATTCTCTTGTGGCATCAATCTGTACGTTGCTTTGTTTGGTAAACTAGCTCTAGGTATAAGATCGATGTGATGACTTATACTTTTGATCGGTGGCAACGAACGAGGTAGTTCATTCACTACTATATCAGCAAACTCTTCCAGCAACTTCTGGATTTCCTATGGAAAATCATCCACTCTTGTACTGGTCAAAACAATTTTTGGCTTCTTGACCACAATAAACTGTGTGTCTTCCTTCCTCTTAACCTCCTTAAGAATTTCCTTCCCACTCATGAGAAGTACAATGTTGCTCACTTCTGGTTTCATTTCTTTATCTTTAATCGGCAGCAACATGTGAGTTCTCCCATTCTTCTCCAAGGTGTATGTGTTCTTTCTCCCATCATGAATCACATTCTTGTCATATTACCATGGTCTACCCAGCAATAGATGACAAACATCCATGGGAATGGCATCACACATTATTTCATCCTTATATCCTCCTACTTTAAATTCAACTAAACATTGTTTAGTGACATTTACCTGATGTTCTTTTTGTAACCATGAAACTTTGTATGGACTTGGATGTTCAATAGTCTCCATCTCTAGCTTTTCTACCATCTCTATAGAAATGAGATTATCTATGCTACCATTGTCCACAATGACTTTGCATACCCTGTCTTTGGTCTTGCAAGCAGCCTGAAAAAGTCTATTCCTTTGGGCGGGGTTCTCTACCTCCTTCTCTGGCGTTAAGAGAACTTTTCTCATCATCAGTGATCTTCTGCCCTCAGCATCTTCTGCCTCAACAATCCATCCTTGTGCTTCAACAATGTGAGTTTCACCTCCTTCTTTCTTTCTATCTGGACATTCATAGGATTTGTGTCCATTTTTTCCATAGGTAAAGCATTTTATTTCTCCACCTTTGCCTCTTCCTCTTCCTCTGGTTTGAGGAAAAGTATTTCTATCAACATATTGTCCTCTCTGTGATCTTCCACCTCTCTCAATTTGAGTTTGAGGTTTCTTCCACTCTTCTTTAGGTTTCTGATTCCTGTCTTGGGAAATTGTTTTTCCTTTGGCTTGACTTCTGCCTCGGCTTCTCTGACCTTACTTCCAGCTCAGCTTCTCTTCAGGTTTCAGAGCCATCTAATAAGCATCTTCCACATTCCTAAGGTTCATCATGCTCATCTCATCCTGAATGTCGTATCTTAGACCATTCATGTACCTGACTACCTTTTCATCATCGCTTTCCCAATGACATGCTCTGATGTTGATCTTGTAGAACTCTTCAGTGTACTCTTTCACTGTCATCAACTTTTGTCTCAAATTCTGCATTCTCCGAAACAGAGCAATTTGATAATCCTTGGGTATGAACTTTTCCTTCATCTTTGCAACCATTCTATCCCATCTTTTGATTTTTTGTTTTCCTTTACAGTGTCTGTCAGCTTACAGTTCATCCCACCATAATTTTGCATGTCCTTTAAGTCTTGTGACAACATGTTTAACCTTTTCTTCTTCCTCAATATCCTCATAGTCAAAATATTTATCTATAGCTCTAATCCAGTCTAAAAGCTTTTCAACATCCAGGTTTCCTTCATACATTGGAATTTCCATTTTTTTCTTGGCACCTATCCTTGCAATAACCCTGAATAGGCGTGCATCTGATGCATCCTCGGCTGCAACTTCTTCTCCCTTGTTTCCAGCTTCATTTTCACTTTCAGCCTCGCTAACATCCCCATCATTAACTGTGTGCCTCTGTTCTGTCTCCATGGAATCAACCCTGGCACGTAGTTCATGCATTTCCCTTTCCACTATTGGATCAGGCATTGGTATGTCTGTTCTTCTCGGTGGCATGGCTAAGAAAATTCTCTTTTCTCTGCTATAGAAAGCAAAGAAATTGTTATGTGCTCTGATACCACAACTAACACAGACCCCTTGCCCTCGGGCTGAGGTCCACTCAGGATCTTCACCACAACCACACCGAGGGTTAACCAACCCTTTTGTTCAAGCCGCAAAGGACTTCAGGTTTTGGGGTTTCCCGATCCCTGATGTCGAGATTCTCGACTCTTCCACTTGCTGAAACCTGAAATGCCGAAACATCGAAATCTCTGGCGGCATCCTCCTCTTCTCCTGTATCGGGTTTCATGATTTTGGGAATTTTAGAGCAGGAACCCCGACCTCTTGTCTTCTAAAGTGTTGAATTTCCAAATCCTGACACGCTCATCATTCTTTGGCTCCTCGCCAGGTTTTTTCCCTTTTTGGGTTTTTCAAACTTCGTGATTTCATGAATCCTGTCGCGAGGTTTCCTGACTCTCTAATCCATGAACCTCAGAACAATCAATGGAGTCTGACTCCGACTGTTGATGAAAACTCGCCACTTGTCCTCTCAACTATCCTCGGTCTCTGACGTGGATTCCTGCCACCTGTCAACTTTCTCGTCTTTCGAAACTTGAGCTATCCTCCTGTCGCTATTTCCTCTGTCCTTTCGAAGTTTCGAACTCCGAAATGGTGGTTATACAGAATCAACAGATGACTGTCACCCTCCTGATTCGATGACCCACATGATTTTGGGTTTTCGGGTACTGGGAGTTCAAGACTCTCGATCCCAAAACACTTGTCACCACAAATCACAAATTCCCGAATTCCAAAACACTGAAATGCCAAAACACCTTCACAAATATTTCATGTTTTGTAACTTCGGGATTCTTGATGTGAAGTGTTCTGAACCCTTGTTAATGTGAAAGTAGAAACTCTGATCCCTGACGTGCCAAAATGCCACTTCAAGGATTTTCTGGGTTTCGCAACTTTGGGTTTTTCAATGCAAAGGCTTCCTAACTCCTTGTCGTCAAGACTTCTGGTATTCTGAATCCCGATTTTCTGAAATTTCTACTCTTCTCCTTCACATGCGATAATCCACTTCGCGCTTCGGGAGTTCAAGCGACCAAGGGTTTCATCCACTCTTTGGACTTACAACTCCCGAAATGTCGAAATGATCTCGACAGTCTACCAGTCATGATCAATGGTCCGTATTGGATCCTGCCTCTTGAAGGATGGATTCCTCTAATCGCTCAACTTCCCCCTAGCTCTCCTAGATCCTACAATCCTCGCTATTTCGTGGATTCTCCACAGAGAATTTAGATCGTCCAATTCTTCCCTCAAGAACCTCTGTGAAATGAACTAATGTCCCCTCATCGTGACCTTCC
Source organism: Picea mariana (assembly GCA_032191745.1). Taxonomy (NCBI): domain Eukaryota; kingdom Viridiplantae; phylum Streptophyta; class Pinopsida; order Pinales; family Pinaceae; genus Picea; species Picea mariana. Next base: position 55,904 of record JASDQU010738382.1, on the reverse strand, counting down.
TTCTTCCAAGAAAATTCACTTCACCTCCCTTTTAATACTTCAAAGGCACTACCCCTTCTAAGCTTCTCTGATAAATTCAAGTCTAAAAAAAAAAAGGCCTCTACTCGTACTCCTTCTGGCAAACCTTCAAATATTGTTGTGTATTTGAACTCTCGACTATGTGCACCTTCTGCAACAACAGTCTCTCTCTCTCTCTCTCCCCACCTTAGTTAACAATCTTCTGATGGTTCAACTAGCCTACGCATGCCTTGCACAGCTCCTGTACTTCACTTGCACTTCTGCTGAAATGAGAACAACGGCATCCCTTCTGAGATTTCAGAGATGAACTCTAAACCTTCATCAACACACACCTTGTGGACATTCACTGCACTCCTTGCAGAAAATTCTCTCACTCAGGAAGAGAAATAATTGAAACTCATTCTCTCTCTCTCTCTTAGACTTCAAACATTCAACATGAAATCATACATACACACACAGCATAATACCAAATGCATGTCAAAGAGAGTAAGAAACTGTAAACAAACCATTCAGCATGTGTACACAGAAAACACCATAACACCATGAATCCGAATTAAAGCTTCATATATTAATTCAAAGCTCATGTACATGAGTTCTTCTTCTCAACTCTCTGCTACAGCTCTCTCTTCCCTATGATAATGTGGTTAATTGATCTAATTATGATTGATACAATGATACAAAGATGAGGGTGTCTATAGTCGTTTTCCCTCCTGCTCCTAAAACTATCTAATCTGGAATTTAAATCTACCTACTTTTATTAATGATGTATAAATGCTTCTACCTCCTACAGATGAGAGTGAATCGCTCATGATCTGTTTACAATACACAAGTACGCTTCCCTTTAACCATTACATTAATGCTTCAAAAACATTTCCAAAACATGTAAAATGTGTGTTGCACTTTCCAGTTGTCTTCTGCCTTCATGCTCGCTTGGTTGGCTGCTTGTGATGCTCCTGCATCATTATCCATGGGACCCTGGTATATGGTTGTACATCAAGCATTGAGGACAACGCTTTCATAAGGGGGGTGGAATTTAATGTAGCTAGAGAGGTAGTGGGGGGGCCCAGAGGGCCCATAGTGATAATAGTGGAGACCATTCAATATAAGGTGGACTAGGTCCACTATATTATCAAATAAGGTCCATTATGGTAGTTAGATATAATAAATGTAAGAGGACTTCTTAGAAGGTTCTACTTCTAGAAGATTCCTCCTCTACAATGTTCTTAGGTGATGGTAGCACTATATAAAGGGGTTCAAGAAATGTAATGGGACATGAAGAGAAGTATTATATTTGGAGCAGTAGCTCAATAGAAGGATGACCCCTCGAAGAGGCAAGTGAACAGGAGATGATCCCTTCCATAATATGATCCATTGTACAGTGTTGCCCTACCTCAAGGGTTTGATAGTAATAAAGGAGATTTTGTATATTGTTCTTGTATATCTGTTGTGGTGCTTTTGTATTCAGTATTTGGTTCTTAACAGTCCTTGGGAAATTTCCACCAATGGTGAAGAATTATAGGTATAATATTTGGTAAACTATGTTGGAGAAAGATCACACTGGGGATATTTTCAAATTTAGAAATAGTAGTAGAGATAGGAATAATGAAGCTAGGATTATTAGCTATAATTGAGCTCATAATCCTTTTTCTTATTCACTAGATGAGTTCAAGGTCTAATAACACAACTAGTAAACACCTCTCGATTTATACTTTCTAATGATGGTTCTCCAATCTATATTTCAAAAAATATCCTACTGGTGTAGTAGCTTGAATGAAGTCGCCTTCTCAAATAACTTCCTTGGATTAAATAATATTGTCCTTGTTAAGGATGGATAAGGTATGATACCTCCCTTTTTAGGCTATATCACTTTGCTGTGATAATAATTAGGACAATTTACAACATCTTTCACAATATGTCTATTAACTTACTTCCTATTTGACTAGAAATAAAATATGATGTTGTGTACTAGGATGGAGTCTCTGGAAATTATGTTATTTATTATGTTTTCCCAAAAATATTATTTTCTATCAAAGGAGAAAACATTAAGGCATAATGTGAAGGATCACCTTACTATGTCACTCTATGACTTTGAGCCAATTCTTAGGCCAAGGGGGATACCTTCAATTTCTCCTCAAGATACCTCTCCATGAATATTAGACTAGTTTTATTGAAAGACGCATTGGTGTGCATGATTTTTGCCTCTACAATTGTCAAAAGATAGTTCATGCATCATTCATGGTGAAAGAGAAATTATTTAGTACCACCAGACAAAATATGTATTAACCCAATGTAGAAGGGAACCTTAATGATATTTCCATTCACATAAGACATAAAGTAAAAGAACATGAATATGAATCATAAGAGGATGTTGATCACTACTTTCCTATTAAAAACACTCATGAGGTATAAAATTAAATGGGCATGTAGTAGACATAGATACATAATTTCATTCAACAATTATAAGCCATAAAATGTAAGAAACATCATCGTAACTTTCTTCAATAATATTGATTCATAATTGACAATTTTCCTTAGCCTTGATTACAAAATTAATTCAATGGTTATTTAATAAAATGAGGGCGTCATTTGGGGACTATAAAATCTCAATCCTAGGTCTTTATTAATTTCCTTCCCAAAATATGAAGCATATAATGATGTATACATTGAGAAAAGAATGAGATTAAAGAAGAATAATGGAATCAATGTGACTAGTCCTCAAAACATGGAGTAAACATAAATTATTACAATGAAAGGGGACTTGAATCTATCTAAAACATTTGGCAGCCTAATGATATGAAAATTATCAATCCTTTGTCTTGCTATCAAGGTATTTTATTTTATACCTATATCGATTGTTGATTAGCACTTAATCCATGATTTTTAAGTGATTTGTTGGATGATAAGAAGTATCGTTCTCATTAATTCCAAAAAAATAGGGAAAATGTGATAAGAGTAACTAAAAATGGTTATTTCTATATTGTACACATTTTCCCTTTTGAATAACTTCCCTTTATAGGTTAGGGAGGTGATCTCGTTTGCTATGAGGTTTGTTTTGGAGTTGGTGTTTGCCTCTATTGTGTGATAGGATACCCTAGAAGTACTTAATATAGTCCTCATATGTCATAGGTATTTTCCTGTTATGGGGCCATTGTGGCATAGTCATGGACTATACATAATCATCCCTAACCCCACTTGCGTATTTTCCTCCCACCCTTCAAAACCCTGAACAACTTGTCCAACTACATTTTTTTGGTGTGATCCATTAGAGGTAGGGAGTGAGTAATATTCCTCATTAAGGTCCATGTGGAGAGAGAGGTTTGTATATACTTGGAAACATATAGGGATGAAGTTGTTTCATATTTGTATGCCATTACCAACAGTTGAGTCCTTGTTGTTTTTACATTTTATCATACCTATAAGGGGGATGAAAAATTAATTTATGATTCAATGGGAAAGGGGGACCACTAGATACCAACATTTCCATATTCCTCATGAGGCTTTTGATGAGAACCTATGTTGGATTACTAAGAGGGGGGGTGAATCAGTAATAGCATAATTATAATCCTTTTTCTTCATATGTTATATCAATGTAGAATTATTATCCAATAATGAGCAGTAAGAAATAAACAATCACACACATATACAATACACCAGTGTTTTACGTGGAAACCCAAATCGAGAGAAAACCATGGAATGTTTTTTCTTATATTTCTTGAAGAATTACATTCATTAGAAGCACCAACTTCCTTTGTTTTCCAGCTGCAACTGGAAGGAGGCTCCAACCCCCTAGTTTCTCAAGCTACAACCTGAGGGAAGATCCAACTCCCCAATTATTTGGCTACAACCAGAAGGAGGCTACAACCCCCAATGTTCTCTGGATACAACTGAAAGGTGGCTACAACCACCTGTCCTTGCGCCATCCTGACACCCTAAAGTAGAAGTAGAATGATGGAACCACTGTCACACTATCACTATTAGATATACCTCTGTAAGCCTGTACCAATAAATCCGAAACATGCATCAACCATGCATCAACCTGTACCTCAACCTGTAATCAACCTATACCATAAACAAGTGCATCAACCATGCACCAACCTGTAATCAGCATGTACCATCAACAAGTGCATCCAACCATGTACCAAGTATATACCAATAATGTTTCATCTACTCATCAACTATGACTCATCAATATGTACCAACATCATCAACTTTACACCTCATGTATGTGCGCCAACTCATCAACTACTTGTCTCAACCATGTACTCAACATGTACCACAACCAAAATCCCTCATCAATTTCATCATCCAAATCTGATTTGTAACTCTATAATAGACTTGGTGTAAATGATCACATTCATGCAAACCTTCCTTAACTTTAAAAACAAGAGACTATCATTTTCATCAATCTTTTCTTTAGTCTCACATGCCTAGTTTTGGATTAGTCAACAACCCTAACTTGAAGTAATCATAACTTTCAACCTGTAATGTATAAATATCTGAAAATGATATGAAATGTCCTTCAGTGTGTTTTATGCAATTCCTCCAAGTTTCACTACTTGGAACCTCTCAGAGAAGGATTTATAGCAAAAATGGCATACCTTGTTGAATTTTGTCTTATTCTAGAGAGCGACCTTGTAGACCGTGCCCCGCAAAAAATATTTGATGAATTCATCTGAAAATGTTAAACAACATACTAAAAAATATACCCTAACCAATTCATTTGGTCTCACTGAATTTGGATCTGTTATGAAGAATTTATGACGTTTTTACCCAAAACACCTGATTTTGACTAGTTTCAAGACTGACCACAAACCCTATTTTCCATGGAGTGTAACTCCCAAAATACAATGACCCACAAGCTTAATTTTTTACCAAAGCTACTTGGATATGTTTTCTCACTTGCATAGAAATTTCACTTTCTAAATCATTATAGAAAAGACTTTATAGCGAAAATGGTGAGATGACCTGTAAATAACATACCTTAGAAAGCACCATCAAAAGAATTTATCCTTCCTTGCATTTCAGCCTTCTTTTCTTCACCTTCACTCAGAATTCTGGTTTATATATCCTTGGTTAGATCATACACATATAGATATTCAATATTCTCAAGTGTCATTCAAATGAGAGATCCTTGCCTCTTATTTATACTCTCCGAGTAGCTTCCTTAAAAACATCTTCTAGGTCACTTGGCCCACTTTCCTTATTTTAGGGTTGGGTCCACTTCTAATTTCTCCATTAAATTTATTATTGAAATAATTTATTTTGTATTCACT
>JASDQU010738382.1:25731-44017 GCA_032191745.1 Picea mariana | reverse complement strand
TCCAATAATGAGAAGTATGAAATAAACAATCACACACATACATAGTACACCAGTGTTTTACGTGGAAACCCAAATCAGGAGAAAACCACAGAATGTTTTTTCTTATATGTCTTGAAGAATTACATTCATTGGAAGCACCAACTTTCTTTGTTTTCCAGCTGCAACTGGAAGGAGGCTCCAACCCCCTAGTTTCTCAGGCTACAACCTGAGGGAAGCTCCAACTCCCCAATTCTTTGGCTACAACCAAAAGGACGCTACAACCCCCAATGTTCTCTGGCTATAGCCAGAAGGTGGCTACAACCACCTGTCCTTGCCCTATCCTACCACCCTAAAGTAGAAGTAGAATGATGGAACCACTTTCACACTATCACTATGAGATATACTGCTATAAACCCATACCAATAAATCTGAACCATGCATCAACCAATCATCAACCTGCACTTCAACTTGTAATCAACCTATACCATAAACAAGTGCATCAACCATGCACCAACCTGTAATCAACCTGTACCATAAACAAGTGCATCCAACCATGTACCAAGTATGTACCAATCATGTTTCAACTACTCATCAACTATGACTCATCAATATGTACCAACATCATCAACTATACACCTCATGTATGTGTGTCACCTCATCAACTACTTGTCTCAACCATGTACTCAACATGTACCACAACCAAAATCCCTCATCAATTTCATCATCCAAATCTAATTTGTAGCTCTATAATAGACCTGGTGTAAATGATCACATTCCTGCAAACCTTCCTTAACTTTAAAAACAAGAGACTAGCATTTTCATCAAACTTTTCTTTAGTCTCACATGCCGATTTTTGATTAGTCAACAACCCTAACTTGAAGTAATCATAACTTTGAAACTGTAATTTATAAATATCTGAAACTGATACACAATGTTCTTCAGTGTTTTTTATGCAATTCCTCCAAGTGTCACTACTTGGAACCTCTCAGAAAAGGAGTTATAGCAAAAATTGCATACCTTGCTGAATCCTATCTTATTCTAAAGAGCGACCTTGTAGAGAATGTTGCGCACAAAATATTTGATGAATTGATTTAAAACTTTTACATAACATACTATAGACTATACCCTAACCAACACATTTTTTCTCACTGAAGTTGGATCTGTTATGAAGAAGTTATGACGTTTGTACCCGAAACACCTGATTTTGACTAGTTTTAGGACTGACCACAAACCTTATTTTCCATGGAGTGTAACTCCCAAAATACAATGACCCACAAGATGAATTTCTTACCACAGATACTTGGATATTTTTTCTCACTTGCATAGAAATTTCACAGTCTAAATCATTATAGAAAAAGAGTTATATGGAAAATGGTGAGATGACCTGTAAATAACATACCTTAGAAAGCACCATCAAAATAATTTATCCTTCCTTGCATTTTGGCCTTCTTTTCTTCACCTTCACTCAGAATTCCAGTTTAGATATCCTTGGTTAGCTCAGACACATATATATATTCAATATGCTCAAGTTTTATTCAAATGAGAGATCCTTGCCTCTTATTTATACTCTCCGAGTAGCTTCCTTAAAAACATCTTCTAGGTCACTTGGCCCACTTTCCTTATTTTAGGGTTGGGTCCACTTCTAATTTCTCCATTAAATTTATTATTGAAATAATTTATTTTGTATTCACTTTGAAATATAATACACTCATCACTTCACTTTATTATTTAACTTTTAAAATCTCTTAAACCACTTTGACTACTTTGACCTTTTGGGGCTTCTAGATGGCATATGAGGGTCCTCCAACTTCGTAAGGCCATAACTCTCAAAACGTGAGGAGTTATGTGATGTTATACATACCACAAAAAATGGCATGACATGTACTATACATATAGAATAGTATTATCTAAAAATATATCATAACTCATACCGTTACCCATCAAACAAACTTGGGTCCATTACCCAAGCCTGGGGTCTCCAACTTCTCATGGCCATAACTCTCTAACCATGAGGAATTATGTGATGTTCCACATACCACTGGAAATGACATGACAAGCACTATCCATATAGAATAGTTTCCTTGAAAAATTCACTTTCCTTCATCTCATTATACCACAATTAAGCATGGGTTATCTTACTCCACAAAGCGTCTTCCCGTGAGGGCTTTCACCATAAGGGGACCACTTTAGAGTTCATCCATATTTACTTCTTATCAACCATGACAAAACAATAATGAGTCATATTTACATGAAACAATATTGGGTCCATTACCTAAACCTTTGTGCTACGGGGCTTTCTTCAAGTGTTGACATCAATGACAACCAACCTTAATCAACAACCTATGTTATCACGGTCTTCCTATTTTCACTATTCCAATTACCAATTCTTGCATAATAGACATTTTCATCCATTCAAGCATATTCAAACCCTGAGAAAGATACTTCCTCACTTTCTTGTGTAATCCATTAAATTCTAAATAAAATTGGAGGTGATCTCTTAGTTATATGTGATTCTCAATAACATATCCCCACATTGTATACTTGATTCCTCTAAGTAGTGCATGCATCATTGCTTCCTTTGAGACTTATTTTTACTTGGCATTCAAAGAATAATTTTATTCATTCTCCATTTCCACCTATCTCTTACATGTACTAGTATCTTATCGACCCCATCTAGCTTTTTCCATTGTTTCTTAATATCTTCATTTATTTTTTCCTCCAATGTTTATGTGCTTGTCACCTACTCTCAGTTATCTTGATGCTTAATTTTATAGTCCTCAACCTCTTTATACATTCCATTGATCCTTGCTACATATTATTTTTATAAAATCCCATAGATTAGACGTTGTGATGGAAGCAAGGGATGTCTTTGTGCTTTTGAATACTACAACCCTAGAGTGTAAAGTCATAATTTCTTCTTGACCTTCATCTAGTTGTGTACTTACATTCAAGGCATTAGACTTTTCCACCTCTAGTGAGACCACTTGTTCACTTTGAGACTTTTTTTCATATTTAATGTAATGTTTTCACTACTACATGAAGCTAAATTATTATGCCAACTTTTTCTTCTACTCTAGTATTTGTTGAATCAATGGATTTGTTGATGCGGCTCGTGTTCTCTCAAAATATTTAATTTTCTACATTTTTTTTCTTTGAGCAAAGAGAGAGATCCGTCTACTACTTGTAGGCCTTGACTTATGGTAATCAAATTTCTATCCAAATTCCCTTTTTAAACCTCAAGATATCTTACTTTGGTTCTTAAATATAATTTTTTCATGTTTAGGGATTCTAACATGTGTTTTAGGTTTTCATTTTTATAAGAAAATCCGTGATATTTATCTAAAACAATATTTTTGGTACTCTTATCCATCCTAATATTGTTTATGGCTAGTAATTGGGAGGTTTGGAAACTTACCTAGGTATCCCTACAATCCTTAGGGATCATAATATGGCTTCTCATCTAAGGGCTCTAGGGAGGTCATGGTGAAATTAACACTTTCATCACTGATAGCTACGGAATATTTTTGGTTCAAAAATGGGGTTAGAAGTCTATAGTGTATCTAGGTAACCTTTCCTAAATCTTCTTCTTTCTTTTTCTTCTCTGAGTAGCATGGATAGTTTTTTTTTTTTTTTTGTGTGTGTGTGTGTGACTAGAAGATTCAATATCTAGTCAGTCTCATACTTTCATGACATGGGATTGAGTTATCCAACATATAACACTATAAAATCCAACCATGACCACATGGCCCATCACACAATACATGAGGTAATTCAATGGTTTCAGACCGATGACTTCACATTACGAAGTGCCTTAGTAGTACACTCCATCACCAATTGTTGTACACATTGGGGGTATCATGGATAGGTTAATTAAGTCAATGGGTTGGATGGCATATAAAAAATAGGATGGACGGATAGGTGTTTATGAGGAAGTGCCACTAGGTGTGCTAGGGACCCATCTAAGCACATACAATGAGAATAAATTAAAAGGTTTGGTAGAGGGGGAGGGAGAGAATTGGAGAATGTGGGAAGATGTGCCTATAATTTCCAACTAGCTATAACCTAAAATAACATTATTAACTACTCTTTATTCTACCCTAGAGTCTTTTATTCCATCCCTTTTCAACTTTAAATTCTATCCATCTTGACCATTTTCCTTCTTTCTTTTCTTTCTCTCTGCATCCTACTTCTTAGCTCCCTTTTCCTATCCAATATATATTGCATATAATTACTTACCCTTCTAATTTATTTCATGCCCTTTATTTTCTTCTTATTCCTTCATCTCAACCTTCACTTTATTTAGTATTTTTTCTCTACAACTTCCTTATAATTTTCCTCTCTTGTTTCCCTTCTCTCTCTCTCTCTCTCTCTCTCTCTTATTTTGTTCATTTATCTCATATTTCCCACTATCCAGCTATATGATGTTTGGTATACCTTCTTTGGTGTCCTGATATTTCTAGGGAAGACTTATTTTGTATAAGTTAGGGATAGATGCCCCTTTCCCAATTCTTCCATTAACTTCTCAAACTCTTTCCTTTTGCTTCTATCTCAAGTAAGAGTGTAAAATGGCTCTTTATTTTTAGTAAATGGAGAATTGAGAGTGGATCCCAACCCTTTCCCATTGGGTATATTCTCGACAATTTATATCTCATATGGTCCTTGTTCATCTTTGTCCAAACCCCATGTTCCTTTAAAACCCATGGCATGGATCATGGGGAAACCCTTTTGATAGGATTGTATTTGTCCCTAGGTAGGCACTTGGAATATTGAAATTTGAGGTTCTTTCACCTCCTCATTTGTATGGACATACCATGTCCCTGGGGGTATCATCTTCATCTTCATCATTATCATGTACCCCATCATAAATCATGGAAAAATCCAAAATTTGAGGAATATTTCCATGAGTTTTTTCTTCCCCAAGGTATAGTCTCATTCTCCATTAGGATCTTCTCTTGTGATTCTTAATTTTTTTCTCTACCACCTCCTTTATTTTGTTTTTGGATAAGGACACAAACTTCATATCAATGGTGACTTCACTCTTAGGCCTATAAAATGAAAATTAGGATGGGATCTTGTAATCTTTAGGTTAAGGAGTAGGGAAAACCTCTAATATTACCTTAGTTGGATTTAGTTATGTTTCTAAAATTTCCTTTAATCTAGCCATGAATATATGTCAGCCAAATTTCCTTCTATTGGATTCTTCCCATGATCATTAGGACCTAGCTTCTTAATTCCCTTTGATATTTCTACAACAAAGTATGGGTTATATTTATAGGGCTTGTCTAAGGAAAATTTAATGGCTTCAATTATCTCAGCCAATTGTTTTCTACCCTTGGGATTTGAGAAGGCATGTCCTCCCATGGAAAAAATGTATTTGACATAACCTTTATTCTTGGATTTCAATAAATAGGTCTCATCGACTTGAGATAATTTTATAAGATATTTGAGTACAAATAACCTAGGGGAGGAAAACTTTGGGAGTCAATATGGAGTCAAATATAACCCATATATTACAATGGTGGTGATGTAATCTCCCAAAAACCATCCTCCTCTCCTCACTTCAATCCCCACTTGGAGGTAGGGCCTAATTTCATGAAAAATCTTCTTTGGATTCTTTCTAGTTATTATTGAGAATGTTATATACATAAGCTTGTTAATGTGATTTCCTAGGGAAGAAACCTCTCACCCTTTTTGACTCATGTTATCCAATCAATACATATAAGTGGCACACCATTTTTAAATTTTATCTAGTTGTAGGTAGGGTAGGGAGGCACTTTGATAGAAAATTAAAAGATGCACCAAGTAGGAGGGGTAGCAGAAAACATTATTAGTGTTGAAATTGGTCAATTGATCACTCATGCTCTTGTATATAGTTTCATCATATTAGAAAGGACTAACTTGGTTGTTAGTACCATGGGAAATATATAGGATGGCCAATATGTCCTCATCAATTATGGAATTATCCTCTCCCTCGTATTAAAGTAAATAAATCCATAAACTCATGGAACCACTTAGGGAAATTATTTTTCGTATATGGGATGGATTTTTTAAACATAGTTACTAACTTAATGAGAAATCTGAACTCAAAACAAGAACTTTGGCCCAAAAAACCCATATTTTTTCATAAAAAGCATCAAAATCAACCCCCAAATCAAAAATTCATGGTACCGGTAGCACCATTTTTTTAAACGGGGTCAAATTTACAAAAATTTTCAAACATGCCCTTCAAATCTCAGACAGTAGCTCAAAAAAACCTCAAAATCAACACCTCAAAAAAAATATGTTTTTGAATTTTTTTTTCTTTTCAAAATGTTAAAATTTGAGATCATTTGAAATTGTATTTTTGTCACTTGGTACTATTAAAACCAAAACCTCAAAATCAACCATCAAATTGAAAAGTAATGCTACAGGTAGCACCCATTCTAAAATTGGGGTATGAAAATGACAAATTTTTATAATGTGGTAAAAGAGCTCATCATTACTATAAACAAAATCATAAAATCAACCATTAAATGTTTACTTTTAAAATCTTATTATCACACAAAGCACAAGGTAATACATAATTCCATGAAAATATCACAATATAATTTAAAAATTCAACATCACTTTTTAATAATTATTTTACTTATAATACTAAAAAAGTAAATACAAGTTACATTGAATGAAACATAAATAATTTCTTAAAAGTAATGTTATATTGTCCATATTCAAAACATATGAGCTAAGAAATTTTATTATATTATCCATAATAAAAAATATATCATTCATAAAACATAACAAAAGATTCATAACTTCATGTAAGATCGTATGTAAGTTCAATGCTCATTTCTAGTTACCATGCAAACATCATATGGATCAAAAATACATGAAATGTTTCATACACTTATTCAGATTGACTCATGGTTTCTTGAATACCATCAGAGTCTACATTGTCTTTAGATGAATGTTTAGATGAAGATGTAGATGATCCATACTCTTCTTTGTTGTCGATGAATGCACCATCTGAGTCTACATGCATGCCCAACATTTCATATGTCAAATTCCTTTTAGATCTACGACTAGGTTCAACAAACTCCCATACTGCATTTATTTCTTGTGGAAGGAACCTATTGGTAACATCTATTGTCTTGGAGTGAAGGGTTACTCTCTTTGTCAAATTGAAGTCATAAACAAGTATGTCAACATCATCTAATTTTAATAGGTCAGTGCGATGACGAGTTGTATTTTGACCCTTTCTTTTTCTCTTTATATTGGCATGTTTCTTAACTACCATCTATGGCTTGTACACACCATTGAATGGGTGTGTACTTGTTTCATACCAATGCACTTCAATTGCAATAACATCATCATTTTATTTCTCAATCTTTATAACATTTCATTTCCATAATGGATAACCATGTGGATCTTCAGTCGCTAAAAATGCAATCATGCTACCCTCCTTAATATCTTGTATTGAACCCCTGTAAAGGTCTTCCATGGCTTCACGTTGTGCATGTGAACTTCGTGAACCAATATGCATTTCTCTTTCCTCTGCTTGTGTAAACTCAATAGCACCTTGAGATTCTTGTTGAACTTCAACAATCTTTGTTTATTCATGTTTGTTTGGCATATTTTGTGGCCAGTGAAATGGAGTCCTCAACATTGTATCTTCATTTGTTGAGCTTGAAATTGTGTCACTTTGACTATTAAAAAAATACTCCCACCAAACAGAATCAACAACATCAAAGTACTCATATGTATCCTTAATGGAATTTTTTATTTCTTCCAGTCATTCAGAATAATCTACATCTCTATTACGTCTCTGTGCATTATGGATTTCAGCAACTGATTGTAAAAATAATAACTTTGATGAAAATATTGGATGATTTGGAATGAACTTCAAACATGATAAACCTGATGAAAGCCCTCATTTTGTAGTAGTTGAATACTTTTTTCCCCATATAAGTGTTTTCCCATCAATTTTTTGAAACAAAATTGATGTTGGAAGCTAATGTCATTAATATGCTCAATACATTTTTATTCACGATGCAATCCTTGAATAAATATTCGCATGTCAACAGTTTCTTCTAATATATGAAAAGCATGCTCTAGAATTTATGTTTTCTTAATACATTCAATAAATGTTGGTAGACTTCCAACATTTTTCCTCTTCAATGTTATTGAAAAACAACAGAACATTTGATCAATATGATCATGAGTTTGTCCAACAATAAGGAAACCAACTTTCACCTTTTGAAATATTCTCATTTCAACAAGCATGCTTAGATATCCAAACACAATTTGATTTTTATTTTCACAACTAGTATTGTCCAACTATAGATAGAGAACTTGAGGAATATTTTTGGACCAGTGAATGAGCACATGATGAGTTATGGTGATGATCATATTTTCATCATTATGAATATTTGGAGCTGTGAAGTACACCCTTGACTTCTTAGGAATATGGACATTGTTGAATTGTTTCTTCCATATTCTTGTAAAATATGCATATGTAATAAAATTACCATTTCCTTCAACACCTTCATCATATCCTTTGTATAACTTGTAGATTTCCCTCCTTGAAAAATTATCTAGAATATGTATTGTGTCTCTATCTGGCATACACTCTACATGTTTGAAAAATAAATCATGCATCCATGACAATGTAGTGTTTTTGAATGGCCCACTCTCTCATCCATGATTTACCTTTGAATAAAATGATGTATCTTTTTCCAACCTTGTTTGGATACTTGATAGACGAAGAATACCAATTGAGTGAATTTTTTTGAAAGCCTGTCTACAAAGTAAAATATTCCCAATGCGATAATCATATCCTGTATTGGTGGATATCATGCATCCCATCAAATATGAATTTTGCATGCTCTTATTCATTGACAAATATGTCTTCCTTTTATTCAAGACATACATATAGTCCATGCTTTTCAAACAATTCTTTTGACAACATTCACTTGAAATCAATTCACTTATGGAAATTGATTTAGTGAGAAATTATTTCATAGACCTTGTATAACTAGAATGATTTGGATTGATATAAAAAGGTCTAATCCTTGTCCTAGACACAATGTTTCTTTGCAATGTCTCCATTATTTTATCATCCTCACTAGAAGGATTTTCCTTATCACCACAAGGAGTATAAAGAAAAACATTTTCAGCAGACTAAACTAGAGAATGTCTATCACCTTGATTTGTTGCAGCTAAATGATTGAGAACATCATGATCAACATAATCATTTGGATGAAAACCATCCTCAACATTGTGTCCACCATTGACATAATCATCTTCATTGCTTTCAAAATCCCCACTTGAGTGAAAATTTTCACCATCTTTCTTAGTGCCTTGAAAACCTTCATCAGTATCTTGAAAATCAACATCAACATTCTTGCTTTTTAATTTATCACTTAGGAAAGAGTGTCCACCAATGGCGTAATCATCTTCACTACTTTCAAAATTGCCACTTGAGAGATATTCTTCATCATCCTCATTATTGGATTGAAAATCCTCACTTGGAGGAAAATCTTCATTATCCTCATCAGTACCTTAAAAATCCTCACTTGGAGGGAAATCATCAACACCAACATTACTTCTTTTAAATTCCTCATTCGAGAAAGATTGTCCATAATTTCCATAATCGTCATCATTACTTTTAAAATCCTCACTTGGGGGGAATTCTTCTTCATCCTCATTCGTGCCTTGGAAATCCTCACTTGGAGGAAACTCTTCATTAGTACCTTCAAAATCCTCACTTGGAGGAAATTCATAATCACCAACATTGTGGTCTTTAAATTCCCCACTCGGGAAAAAGTGTCAACCATTTTCATAATCATCTTCACTGCTTTGAAAATTTCCACTTGAGGGAATTTTTCCATGATTTTCATTGGTGCCTTGGAAATCTTCATCGGTATCTTGAAACTCCTCACTTAGAGGAAAATTTTCACCCCAATCATTTAAACATTGATCATAGTCTCCATTTTGACCTACATTTTGATTATTTTCAATACTATTAAACTGTTGACTAGATTTGTCACCATCATATTCCTCCTCTTCATCATCATTGCCTTCAAAGTCCTCTGATTTAGGACTTTCATGAGGAACATGTTGAATAAAATTGCTTGCACTATGATCAAAATTATAACTAGCTGAAAAATACGATGCCTCATTTGCATTACAAACATTCCTATGGCATTTCCTAGTCCCAACAGAAGAGGTATGCAAACAATTTGTTGATATCTCAGAAATAAAATCTTGTTTATCTAATGAATCCATCCCTTCTCTTTGATAACATAGAATGATACAAATGCTCACCCTCCCTATGACATTATTATAACATGCATAATGGTATTTTCCCTCTAAATTCCCCCTCCCCCCCAAAATCCTCTCTCCAAAAATTTTCCCCAAAATTTCACCCCAAAACATTCCCTCCAAAATTTCCCCCTCAAATTTTTCCCTCCAAAATTTCCCCCCAGTTTTTTTCGCTTATTTTCCCTTAAAAATTAAAAACAATTTTTTACTCTTTTATTTTGTTATTTACATGTTAAATACAATATTTATCATGTTTATTTATTGATTCCACATTTATTAAACATATTGATGATCCAAATAATTTTAGGTATATATGTAGAAAGTATACCTAATTTTTATTTATCCCACATTCATTATACTAACAGTGATTTATATCATTTGTGTTATATATGCACAGTTTTTTTTTATCTATTTATATTGTGTTATATCTTGGGCAGTATTTGTTAAAGGATTTGGAGCAAGCTACAAGGCAGAAACATGGAGAAGACATCCAAGAAGAATCTATCATTTCAGAGGTTAGTTATTTTTTAAATTCTTACAATTTACCAAAACAACAATTATAAGATTATCTTTGAATCGCATAATATTTTTTCATGCGAAAATTAAAAAAACTTAAATTTGTTTAGATGTTTTCTACTTTTTTCTAAAAAATACCCAACTTTTTTAAAAAAATTGAGACCTTTTTTAAAAATTCTTAACAAAATCCTTAATATTTTTTGAAAAAAAAAAAGTCAAATTTAGGTATAGTTTTAAACCAAATTTATCTTTTTTATTGTTTTTTACTTAACTTTTATTAGTTTTGGCCCATGGTGGTTACTAGGAAATATTCATGCCTTAACCTCAGGGGGTTAGGGCGATGTCGGGCATCGCCCCAGCCCCCACGGCCAAGCCCCCATGACATCGTACCTTAGTTGTGGGGGGGGTTGGGGCGATGTTGGGCATCACCCTAGCCCCCACGACCAAGCCTTGGGCAGGTGATGCACCCAGGGCTTGGTCGTGGGGGTTGGGGTGATGCTCGGCATCACCCTAGCCCGTCCAGCCCTGTGACCAAGTCATGGTCATGCCCATGGCTTGGCCACAAGGCTATCCCCTCGCGGCCAAGTCACAGTCCACGGTCCTGACATAAGCTCAATAAGTCCATGGGTAAAAAAAATTTACATATGGGTAAAAGAAATTAAATTATTTTTTAATTATTTTTTATATTTAATGTTGTTTTTTTTAGTTTATTATAATGTGAAAGGCCTAATTTTTTATTTTTATTTTTATCTTAATATAGGAAAATGGTAGGAAAGAGATTATCTATGAATATATCTAGATCACAACCTGCAATAATGGCATCCAAAAATGCAATTGGAACCTCCATGAATGTTAGGCAACAAAATGATAACTTAACACCTGAGATATCAAAGGAAATGAAGAATGTTAGAGAGTGGAAATCTGTGAAAGGTGAAAACAAACATGAATATTCTTGGTTTGTTAAAGACAAGCAAGGAAACAATGGAGATCATATATATTTGTATTGTGCTGAATTAGAACATGTGCAAGGAAATTATCAGGCACTTGGCTTGTTATGAGATATATGTTTGGTGTCATCCATAGATATTGTTTATGCACTTGTCAAACAAGGGAGAACTTATATCAAGTTTAGATATTGTTTCAAATTGAGCAATTATAACAAGAATGCATGTTTTTCATAGTTATGTGCATCCATCGTTGATGACATTGATAAAGGCAATGTAAGTTTTTTATTTCTATTTTTGTGTCGTTTATTATTTTTAGTATCATGGTAGTGTTTTAATTTTATTTAACATGAAAATGTTATATTTTATTTTTACAGGATTTTGTTGAATGACTTTCACATATGTTAGTGGGGATTTACTCTATAGAGAATGATATCATGGATGTCATCAACGCTTTTCATATTGAAAAGACACAAGAAGGAAGGAAAAAGAAACAGAAAGTAATGGAGTTTGAACCTGCAAGAGTAGACAGAGAAGAACATGAAAGAAGAAAGAAAAATCCTCATTCTAGAAATCCTAAAAGGGTTACATTTGAAAATGAGGAAACTCCAAATGAAGATTTTGTTGAGATTGGTCCCAATGAGGTTATCATTCCTTTCAAAAAGAACAAACAAGATAAACGCAAAAGAGTGATGGTTGATGATGAGTCTATTCCTATTGATTATGAAGAAATCATTGATTTAGATGAAACAAATTTAAATCATAAGAGGAAGAAAACAAATGTTGATAATGTTCAAGAATCCATCATTAGCTCGGAGTATTATAGTGAAATTCCTAAAGGTAGTAGAGAAATAATAACACCAGGTGTTGATCTAGAGGATGTTATTATGAAAACAACACAAAATGTCCTTCGAAATAGAATTAGGATGGAAAACTTAGTTGATGATGGCCACACATTCTAGTTGAATGTGAAAAAACTTTATAAACCTATAGAAGGGCAGGAAAAATATCAAATTAGAAAACCACATCACTTTCATATTCACAATTTCAAAGAATTGATTAGGAACAATCCATATGCACATGTGGTTGACTACCTAGTTCTTTTTTACTCAATGGAATTTCCTACGAGAGAAGAATTTGATAGATCAAAATTTTTTGACTACAAATATTATGTGATTGGAGGAAATCATTCTGCAAAGGCTAGAAGAGAATTGATGCAAGAATATCCCAATATTCCTCTTTTTGAGACAACCAAATTCATAATTTATGTCCGTTTAAAAGATTCAGAAGAAAAGTTACTAGCATGGGATCATAACACAAACAATTAGTAAAGAATGTTTATGACCTTCATTCAAAGGGTGAGATTTATCCATAATGAATTTTTTGAAATATGTCATGGGGAGAGATCAAATGTTGATGTTAAGTTTTGGAAGAAATGTTGTATGAAAATAGGATTCTCACTTGATGATGAAAATACAAAAGAAAAAATTTGCAAAGGAAGTGATATATTTAGAGTTGTGGATAATTATTTTCAATTGGGATTTAGAACTGGACAGGTATGGGATTTGATAGATGATATCTTCACCCTATGGGAAAATATTAGTATAAAAAATCAAAGATTTAAGAAGGCTAAACCATTGATATGTGGCAGAAGTAAGACAGATCCTGACATAAAAAATCTTCTTGATGATATGACTATAACACCTTGGAGATCAATACAAGGAGTGAAAGATGATAAACTTATCATAACTATATTATCACCTATTAGATCAGGAGAATTGTCAATGGAAGAAATGTGTGATGAATTTAAAAAGTAAGTCTGTTGAGTTACTTTTATTTATGTTAGGACAAGAAAATCATTTTTTTTTTTTCAGTTTAACATTATTTTTGTTTTATTTAGTCACAAGGTGTATATGAAAATACAAGAGGAAACGGTCAATATGTTTAATGAAGAAAGTTGGGATGATGTTAAACTCAACTACCCAGATTCAATCTCTTCAGCAATATTGAAAATATTTGTTGTTGCATTCAAAAAGGTATGTTGATTTATTACATTCATATTATTCATTTGTAAGTTAATTTATTTATATTTTAATAGTTATAGATATATAACTATATGTTTGTTTGTTTCATTAAATATGCCAAAGAAGAATGCAGATGGACTACCTGAAATTTTCAAAAAAATTATTCAAAAAGCCAAGTTTGAAAGAGAAAGAAGGAGAAGTGTTCAAAATGTTCAACTTGATGACACCCTTGATCAATCCATTTGGAATGGGCTCGACATTGTTCAATATAAAGTGATATTAGGTGATTGTGAAAAACTTGAAAATATTGTTCCTAAAAAAGAATACTCCCTAGCTATTGTGGATATCCCTCATGGTTATAATATCCAAAACATTGGATATGACACTAAGCCTTATACTTACCAAGATTTTAGAAAAGTGGTTATGGGATTTACAGAAGTTACACCATTGCCATTTTGGATATTTCTAGTATTTCATTTAGACACACAACAAGGATTAGTACAATTAAGCTTCAAGGGGAAAGAAAAGACAACGATGCAGTTTATTTGGTAAGATATTGAAAGTGTATTTTTAGCAATTAAGATTAGAAAACAATTTTATTAATTCACAAGTTAATTGAATTTGCACTTATTTATGTTATGGTCACAAGCCTAATATCCAGAGATCCAAGAGATAATCATTTAAATGTGATTTTGAGAGTATACATCTTGCAACCTTGACAAAAGATGATTCTTATAATTTTATTATTTCCAATGCAAATGATGGAGAGACTCCTAGTAGTATATTGGTATACAATGTTGTGGTTAGAAATCTAATATATGAGGAAAAGATTTGAAAGGATATATGGTTAACATTTATCAAAAACCACAAGCAATAATTAATTATCTTATAGATAAATTTTCAAATGAAGAACATTGGGTTTTGGATTTGTTCTCAGTTTCAGGTAAGAATTATGATCTAATATTTATGAAATCATACTTAAATCTTATATTATTTTTAATTTGTCTTTTTACAGTATCTAACTTTATTATTTAT
This sequence comes from Picea mariana, assembly GCA_032191745.1. Taxonomy (NCBI): domain Eukaryota; kingdom Viridiplantae; phylum Streptophyta; class Pinopsida; order Pinales; family Pinaceae; genus Picea; species Picea mariana. Next base: position 29,220 of record JASDQU010738382.1, on the reverse strand, counting down.
TTTGTATTTGGTGATTATGTATAACATTAGCATGTTGCCTACAGAAAGGAAGGAATTGCATAGCCATTGAAAATGGCCCAATGCAATGCAGTTTTATTCAACAAAGAATTAATGTTATTCCAGCTCTTCTAGATGAAATTCAAGAAGTTGGCTTGAGGAAAGGATATTTTAGTGAATCAAAGGTGGAAAAAATGTCAAAGGAACCCCAAGTACCATTAGGAGGAATGATTGGAAAGGATCACTTTGGAGAACTTGCAAATATGAAAGAACCAATGGAAGAACAAAATGACACAATGGAAGCACAAAATGATGTCGAAGAAGATGATAATGTGTCTATTGAGAATAATGAATTTGGGATATATGATATTGTTGATTAGTTTAAAGATGCCTTTGAAGACGATGCTCAATTTTGAAAAAATTTGATGAGCTATAAATGTAATGATTTGACTTTCATATTTTAAAATAAGAATAAAGAAGTATCTATCGTTGTTTTCTGATGAATCTTTTTATCGTTTTTTTTTCATTTTATTTGTATGTGAATCACTATACATTGGAAAATTGTATGAAATGTTGTCATTTTTTTACTTCAAATGTATAAAAATATGAAAGAAAATGATAATTTTTTATAAAATTTGGACTTTTTTTGTTCAATTATGTCCATAAAAATGCTTTATTTGACATGTTATTTTAAGGAATATGTACCAAAATTTATAGGTTTTTTTATTATATATGGCTATTAAATGTGTATTTTTTTGCTAAATATTCAAAAATAGTGTTATTTAACTACAATTGTTTTTTTGATTTATTGAAGTAAAGGTAAACAATGTGTTAAAAATGATGTTTTTCACTATATTTAAAAAGTATGGAACAATAAATTAATTAAGGAGACACAATTATATGAAAAATCGTAACTTCAAAAAAGTAAATGGTAAAAAGTATTTTGAAGATTGAAAGAAGTATGAAAAAATGACTAAAAACACCATTGAATAATATATATATATATATATATATATATATATATAGAGAGAGAGAGAGAGAGAGAGAGAGAGAGAGAGAGAGAGAGAGAGAGAGTAGATAAAAAATAAGCATTTAAAAAAATAGTGTGGAAACATTGTGAATCGAAAAAATTAAAATATCAAAAACCACCTAAAAGCGAAGGGGGGGTGCTATCGGTAGCACTATTTTTTTAAATGGGGTAAAAAATTGGACCACCAAAAAAACGAGAACTCTGTAGATTTCTAATTAAGTTGGCAGCTATGTTTTTAGCGTTGGGCTCTATAATAACTTTAGGATCGAGTCCTTTTTGTGACTATAAAACAAGGTGAGGCATATATTTCTTTCAACCTCTGGAAACAATAATGTTGTACTAAGTAAGGTGTCCATCATGGAAGTGATGGATTTGGAAGTGATGGGAAAAATATATTAGGTATGGTTTATAGACATGAGAAAAGGATAGGCTTTAATGATGACATGCTAATCTAGACCTAAGGACCATTACGAGGTTCCTTCCCTTTTTTGTAGGAATTGACCAAAGCATAGATGATTTTAGGGGCTAAATTTCTCTCATGGGCTAATTTTCCATGGTTTTTCCAAAAACGAGATTCGATGTTTTAAAAATGATTCGCCCAAATTCTATAGGATAAAATTATTCTACCTTAAAATTCGAGAGAATTTTATAAAAACTATATAAAATCCTTAGAAATTTGAATATTTTTACAAAAATATCGCCAAACATTTATAGATGGCATATGAAGGATTAATAAGATTCGCCAAGGTTTCTATATTTTAAAATAAATTTCCATCCTTAAAATCATCCCTGGACCAAAGGTAGCTCATATAAATTAGTGAGGAGTAGAGTATTGAAGAGAAAAGGGAGCTACCTTAGCAAAGTTTTCAATGAAAGTGAGGAGATGGGAAGAGGAGAAATCGCTCATACCTAAGCAATGACTAGAAGACCTAGAAGAAGACTTGTCTAAGCCGTCTTTCTTATCTCTAGGAATGGTGACCTTTTTCTTTCGAAGGAAATTAATAGAGTGGGGATGATAGAATGAATTAACTGGAAAAAACACTAGTACCCAAATGATAGAAGAGGCATTTAGTTCAAATGCAGATGGAAGCATCAAATTTTGTTTCTAGATTACAAATATGTCAAGCCTTAATTAGTGTTCACCAGATATTTTCTTTTCCTTCAATATTTCATAGAAATGATGGAGGGGGGATTAATAAATCATACCTTATGGTGTAAATAACTATAAAATTTGAGCATTGAATCTATATCATCCATTTAAATGGATATTTTTTTATAATACTCATCATTTTCCAAGTTGATTTGGACATGTGGCAATCTCTCATTTTCTAGGAATATCCTATGATGGGACCGTTTGAATGAATATGTATACCATTAAATAATTATCATTCCATTGATATGAATATTCTAAGAATCTATCATGATCGATTTATATTGGTTTGTGGGAGAAAGCTCCACCATTGATTCTCTTTGTTGTTGTCACCATGTTTTAAACTATGGGTTGGAACCCCCACCAATTTCTTATAGGCCATTGATCTGTGTTCATGGGTGAAATCATAACCATTCATGGGTCCTCAATCATTATCCATTTAAATATCCTTAAATCCCCATGAGACCACCAAATCCATGTATCCAATATGTCAAGGAAAACCTCATCCATTCATAATTATTTTAACCTTCTAGGCCTCTTTTTCCCCGGCTCCTCATGAGTTATTATGGATTGTTGATATATTACCATGGGAGGATTTCTAGTCATTCTAGGTGTTCTTAATATTTTAATCCCCCAATGAACCTAACTGTTGGGAGCCCATATAAGTCATTGATATTTTTCCTTGAAGGATTTTTTATTATTCATTACACACCTTACATTTGGCCCCACCTATTAACAACCAAACATCAATATAGCATGGAAAAACCTCAGGAAAAGTACTCAACGCCTTGAAACTAAGATAATTTCAGATAATAAGCCTCTTTGAGGGGGCAACCTCCTTTTACCCCACTTAAAATGTTCAAGTACAAGATGATTCAAAATGAAAATGTCTCCTTGGTATATATAGGAGACTAGGAGGTATAATTACAAATAATGGCCTAAAGCCGACATAATTAAAATAACATTACTAATCTAAATTACAACTAATGGCCTAAAGCCGACATAAATAAAATAGCATTACTAATCTAATATGCCCCAATTAAGGGGTAATGAGCCAACATTAGGGCTTAACATGCCCCTCCCCTTGAGACAAGTGTTGTCCAAAATGCTTGAGTAACTCTGGATGCTTCTGTATAAAAGACTCATCTTCCCAAGTGAAATCTTTAGCCAGTAGTTTCCTCCATTTAATGAGATACTCTGAAATGGATCTATTCCTTAGCTGGCGAATTCTTGTGTCCGTGATGGATTCAGGCTATAATATAATTTTTCCTTCCTCATCAAGTTCTGGCAATATAGTTTGAACTGGTATCTT
>JASDQU010738382.1:13910-25631 GCA_032191745.1 Picea mariana | reverse complement strand
ACTTCCATGATATTAGCTTCCATTGAATCTATCTTAGTATCCAACTTAGCTTCCATTGAATCCATATTAGTATCCAAATTAGCTTCCATTGAATCCATCTTGGCTTCCATTGAATCCATCTTAGTATCCATTGAATCCATCTTAGTATCCAACTTAGCTTCCATTGAATCCCTCATCTCTTGTAGTTAATCTTTGGTTATTGTCTTCTTTTGTAAATCATTTATGTCCCTATGCATTTCTTCACCTTCATCAAGAGTCCAATTAGGATTTTCTGGAGGCTTATTTGGTGTAAGAGGTCCCTTTTTGGGTGGCATGTTGGCCAAATATCACTTTTGAGTCTTGATTTTGAGGTGGTTCTGCTAGACAATATTTATTATGTTATATCTCCCAAGTTTTGTCCCTTATGGGTATGAAACTTTCCTTTAGGTAGTTCTCTGATATTTCTTCTCTGTAATGCCATAGGTCTGATCAAAATTGGATGTGCCAAGTGGAATTTACGGTAACTTCCTCACAACTTGCCGATTTTTGGCCTTTCCAGGAGATGTCACTTGTATAGAATGCCCCGCACAAAATAATTGATATAAAATTTTGAAACTCTCACCCAAAATACTACAGACTGTCCAAGATCCAATGCAACCAGTCCCACTCAATTTGGATACTCTAGGAAGAAGTTATGATTGTTTTACCTAGAACACCTTCTTGAGACTAGTCAATAGGGCTAGTCAAATACCCTATCTTACACAGGGTGTATCTACAAATTTAAAATGACCCAGAAGCTGAAATTTTTACCACAGATACAATACTAATTTCTGTAAATTTTCTATGGAGGGCAGGGTCTGAAACGTTACAGAAAAGTTTTTATAGAGAAAATTCCTCAATGACTCATTTCAGGATGATTCCATAACCCTATCTTGTACAGGCTATATCTCCAAAAGTATAAGGCCTCAGGAGCTGAATTTTGAACCCAGCGTACCTTGATCCGTCTTCTAAATACCCTCCAAGCGGTTCCTTCTGAAACGTTGTAGAAAACAAGTTATAGCAAAAATTCCACGGTGTCTCAGATGTAGCAGCGAAACCCTAAGACCTTGAGCTCTGATACCATATGTTAACAACCAAACATCAATATAGCATGGAAAAACCTCAGGAAAAGTACTCAACGCCTTGAAACTGAGATAATTTCAGATAATAAGCCTCTTTGAGGGGGCAACCTCCTTTTACCCCACTTAAAATGTTCAAGTACAAGATGATTCAAAATGAAAATGTCTCCTTGGTATATATAGGAGACTAGGAGGTATAATTACAAATAATGGCCTAAAGCCGACATAATTAAAATAAAATTACTAATATAAATTACAACTAATGGCCTAAAGCCGACATAAATAAAATAGCATTACTAATCTAATATGCCCCAATTAAGGGGTAATGAGCCAACATTAGGGCTTAACACCACCTTTTCTATATCTCCCATGAATGAATCAACATTGTCAAGCTATTCCCATGGGATTTATCTTGACCATTCACGATGTCCTTTTCATTTTTTTCCTCATCTTAACTCCCCCCCATGAGCTAACCACAAATATATATCTATTTTAATAGGTGCAATATGGGTTATTCATAACACTTTAACAAATTTAGGCCCCTAATGGAGACCTTATTTTCATATAAATGTCCCCTATCTAATGTTTTTTACTTCCTAACCTCCTATTTGAAACTCACAGGACCCCTATTTTTCCTTCCCATCACAAGATCTGTGAATTTTCTCTCTATTCGAAATGCTCAAGACTATTATGAGAAAATATAACCAAGCCAACTAGCCTCAATGTTCCCCATATATAGCTACACCTCTTTGAAAAATGGTGAAATTCTTGTAGAAATTCCAAGTAAAAGGATTGCAAAAATATCTTCAAGTGAAGAGAAGGGTGTCTCGATGAAGAATAGATCAATGTCTAGGATTAACCCCTCAAATGAATATCAATGGTTGTATATCAAATATGGGCCCAAGTTGGATTCATCGATAATCAAAGATCTCGGGAATGAACCATGAACCATGCATTTTCAATGGGTAACAACTAGCTCGATATGGATACTGCACTCCCTGGTGGGGTAAAAGCCAGAATTGCTATTGTACCTATAAGGTGAATCAAAATACTAGTTTTTTGTGATAAGATGGATAAAAAAATACACATTCCCACCACATAGTTCAAAATGTCTTCAATCTTAATTCATTACAAAATATTGAGAATGCCCATCTAACTACTCATTCTCACAAGGAAAAACATACAAAGGAATGAGCCAAAAATGTGAGAGAGAGCACAAATGAAATATACTACTTGTGAGCATTGATCTTATTCTTCCTATCCTATTATACAATAGGGAGATGCAAATTCTAAGTGAAAGGAAAGATCCAATGCAACCACTGTGTCATATCATTGAAAACATCATGTCTCCTCTTATGTTTGGCAACAAGCCAAAGAAAAACCATGTCAAGAATCCTACAAGAACAGTTGGAATCTCTATAATTGTATGGCTGAAACCAAAGTGAGCTCCTGAACATGGAAGAAAAAACCAACATCACACCAAGGTCATTGTGTGCCACTACATGCTTACTCTATCCAATATTGGGTATGGATGATATAATCATCAACTCTGGCATATGAATAGATAGCCCATAATTTGACCATGAATCGCCTCCATGAACTACAAAATGTCTCTCCAAATTCTAATGTACATGCTCCAACAATAATCCTCCTCTGTTGTTGTGAAAATACCCTACCATACCTTCTATAAACAAGGTTTTATAAGGAGGCTCTAAGATAAACCTGTAAAAATTTTGATTCCCTTCCTTGTTTCCTTCTTCCAAATCTCCACTTGATACATGCCATAAAAAATCAGATCTAGAAAAACAGATTAGTTGATTTTTCATACATAAATTGGGTACAAGATGAAGATATACGTGGATGGAGAAAAAATTTGTGTGTAATGTGTTGACAATGTTCCTTATGTTGTTTCCCCATTAATGAGGACACTTAGATTTTTATAAACAATAGAAAACGCATCACACAACATAGCATATTTTTTATGTTCAATATCAAAAGAAATAGGATCTACAATGTCCTATTCATACTCCATGAGGTGGCTCTCAAGGATAATCAAAAAAGGACATGGAAATTCATGTCTTCTTCCATCAAGCTCTCACCATTTGTTTCATAGATGGAATCTCCATAAACAAACCAAGAATCCATATCCCATCTACATCTCCCAATCACAAAAAGAGTTCTCACATCATTGTCCTCTTGGTTTCCATATTCTTTATGACATGAGTTAGGAGAAGTGCATAGAGTGTCTTCATCCTCCAAGGGTTTATTTACAATATCTATCCCTTTCAAATATTCAAAAATTTCATCATGTCCATAAATTTGAAAAGGAAATTCACCACAACTTATGAATTTATTTTCCTCCTCGTGATCCATGATGATCATTGCTATAATGTCCTCATGTAAGTGTACATACTTATCACAAGATGTTTCTTCTGGAACAAAATGACATGCATTGTATTCAATGGATTATTGTCCATCAATATCCTCATGAGGTGCTACACCAGGGTCTTCAAGAGCTTCATCACACTTCTCCTCATTTAGATCTAAAATATCATGTACAAGTGTCTCATGTGATTAAAAAGAAGCTAGTCGTCGAAGAAATCCTCATGAAACTCATATCCAATCTTCTCTTAGTTTGGATCACTATATTTGTCTTTGATATACTCAACCAAGGACATCATTTTCTCATATTTATCATTGATTCCAACCAAGATAGAATCTGAGGGGTTAATATCATATGCAATAATTAAGTAATATATCTCACTTTATTTATATTGGCACACATCAACTACATCTTTAACATGTTCTTATTCTTCATAACTAGGATCCCAATGCTTGTTAATTTTGTAGTCCAGTGGAAATATCTTCATTTCTAGGTTTGATCAAAAATTTATCAACTATATCTTCAACCTATTCTTCTTCTTCATAACTAGGATCCCAACACTTGTGAAATCATTTGATCAAACTTGCAAATGAATAAATTTCCTCTAGACTACAAAATTCAAACCATTCCTCTACTTCATATTTCAAGGTACACACACATCCTCATGGAAAGCATCAAGATCTAAAATTATTTTCATGAATGATGTAATATGTAGTGTATTTTAAAATGTACACCATGGAACGTTGAAATTTTCTCATCCCAATATGGTTTTGGGAGCTCATTTGGATATCCTAGGATACCCAAGAAATCAAATGGAGAATAACACTCAACATACCATATGAGTAATTCCATGTTTCATCACTTACAAATATTCAAAATGAAAAACTCAAAAGGAATTTTAAACCACCAGCATACCTCATTTTCATATCAGTGGAGTCACCAAGTGAGTTTTCAAATGCCTTCAATTTGTTGGATGTCCTCACCTATATAAACAAGCAGCCACTTAAAATATTTGGGAACAGGTATTTTCTCTTTAGTGGAATTTCCAAATGAGAATATGTTCAAACAATTCCCTCATCAAATCACTATAGAAAATATCTTGAATATCATGAATTCTACTTTGTCCCTTGCAATAGTGCCACTATGTTACCTCCCATCCCTACACTCAAATATATTCAAGTCCCTAAATGAAGTGCAACCCTATGGGAACTTATGAAGGTTTCCAATCGTCACTACAACAAACATTCCTCTCACTTTAGGTCTACTTTTATCTAGCTCACAGGGGGGACCTTAGAAAATAATGTTTAATATGTTCTTTAGAAATAAAGGGATGGTGAACTACCAAGACCAGTGTCTATCCAATTGGGTAATGGATTCAATATAAAAGAGAAAGAGGGTTTGAAGATGATCGAGAACATGCAATTATTCCATTCATTAATGTTCCATAATTAGTACAAAATATAGTTTTAGATTATGCAAGAATATGTGACAGGCCCTGAACAAGATGCACCATCACAACCATGAAATTACAACTAAGAATAATGTGCAATGATTGAATGAAGAAAAAACAACCATAATATGAAACCCAAATGAAGTATACAAAGTACTATATCCTTCTTATAGAACAAATATACAACAATACATCACATCTTCAATTCTAATTTCATCAGAATATTAAGAGATCCATAATGTGCCACACTTGATCCTCTTCCATAACTAAAATGAACCTTACACTAGAGTGAACCACCCTGACCATAAAATTACAACAAGAAATTCCTTCAATTATCCAGGGTATATCAAGATTTAGGAAGGGTTTCACCTCAAATATAATTCCCTATTATTGGATCAAGCCTACCATTCTTCAAATATTATTTCAGCAACAAAAACAATGATAATCCTTGCAAAAACCTAGTCATTCATGAAAGAAAAAGGAGAGATGGAAAACTCACAATGATTTTTCCATCGACTTATTCCTCCCAAAATATATTCAACTAATATTGGTAAGGGTCTCACATTATTCTAACCATTCATTTATTAAGTGAAACCCTCATCTATTTATATCCTTCAAATTAAACCCTAATTCATGAAATAATATTTCTTTTTATAAGGCCCCAGAATCCTCTTTGAGTTTGTCTTTTGAGTGATTAACATATGTCCATTTTACCATTTGTAATCTTTATATTTCATAATATCCCTTTAAAACATTAATTTATTATTCATTTGAGGGTTTGAACATGTGAACAATGTCACATGGGATCTCCTCATGCAAAGATATTTCCTCCAAATATGTAAAAAAATTATTTAAACAAAGTTTTCTCCTCACAAAGCCCTCCTCAAAGGTGAAACATACCCCAAGCTATGTAGAGAAGGCCTTAAACAATGTGTTGTTTACCCCAAATACCTCAAAAAGTGAAATATGCCCCCAAATGTGATAATGGATTAAATAATGTGTCCTTAGCCCCTAAATTTATCCTCAAAAAAAAAACATTCTTCCAAATATGTGAAATACACCTTGAATAATGTGTAATGCCCCATAAAGTCACTTTAGTATGTTATAAATGCCTTCTTGCACCAAATGTCCCTCTTAAAGGGGGTATATTCATGATCAAGCAATAAAATGATATTCTCTTTTCTTACCCATGGAGTGGTATGTTCCACATTAAATGACCCTTCAACACCACATGTCATCATTATAAGCAAGGTATTCCTTATTTTTATTCTTTCTCCACCACCTATCATGCCCTAGGATTCCTCCAATGTAGGGTGTTTTTCTCCTTTGGGATTTTTCTTGAAATATAACATTCTTTAAACATCATGTAATTCAAGGAATTCTTTTATGGGTTTGTGTTTGGGCCTTACCTTACCATAAATCATACCTTGGACACTTCTTCAGGTACAGAATTCATCTTCTATGGTCTATGTGCTTTCCCATATCATCCATCTATGCGGTATACGGTCATGGGCGAAACCAAGGAACAAGCCTCGTCATCAATGATGCAAGACAACATAGTATAATCCATGCAACCATTCCCTAAAATAGGTGTCAAGTGCACCCCAGTGGAAACTCATAGTAAAGAGTCTTTGGTAAATCCTCCATCAAGCCATCATAATCCTCCAAACCTTGTCCTTTCCTTGTATGATGAGAAGCACTAGACAAGGTTAGAGAAAGGTGCATGGCTTCTAAATCTATCCCTACACCCTATAACTTCTATTGAATTTCAATGATCTAGTATTCTAGTAAGATAAGAAAGGCTCATGAAAATGCAAAATGAACGATGTATTTTCAAGTTGTAACAATATCCCTAAGCCTATCATGTAATTATGAAGAAGCAAATCATTCACCATTAATATGATATAAAAAGGGGAAGTGAATTCCATATACTCTTCCTTGTTTCATGCCTTGAAACACTACATGATAGTCCTCATTTGTCTCATCAAAACCTAAAATATTCTTCAACTTCTCCCTTTGTGTTGGGATATTTATCAATTTAGTTAGGGGACTAGCTATTCTGACTTTCGATAACTCACTATGAAAATCCACGTTTAACATATTAGTACCCTTCCATACCTTCATATGGTTTTTCTAGTGGTAGGTTTTGGGAAGTGATGTTTGTTGGGAAAGATATCCATTGGTGTGAATTAACTTTCACCTCCAAGTTTTTGTGGGAATCCTTTATTATTGCTTTGATTCCTTTGGACATAAGTACTCCATGCCTTATCCACAATTTATTTGGAGGATTCATTTAACCTTATCTCTCTCATACCTTGTTGGCACTTATGTTGTTCTCTTTTATTTCATCCATATATTGTTTATTACTAGCATAATACTTTCCTTCTAAAGAACATATGTAAACATCATCATCAAAAAAATTCAAATCAATTGGCTCGCTAATGTTTTCAAACATACCTTCCTCTAAATAAAATCAGTGGAGTTATCTTCTACATTATGTACATTTGTCTTCAATGTGGAAATATCCCAAATAAATACACCATATATATTATTCTATATCCACCATATTATTGGGATTCATAGGTATGGGAATTCTTGGATCTTTACTTTTTCTACTATTATCAAAACCAAGGTTTTTTCTTGGTCAATTTTTAATTTCTTGTTCTCTTCTCATCGAACCAATTGGTTTTGAAATCTTGGAACAAACATATGGATAATTTCTACACTTGGAAAGTTTGTTATTCTAACTAAGACTGGATTAATGGTATTCATTTCCCTGGGTTTCATTTTTTCTCTAGAACTTGATTCCCTCAACAACAAAAAAACAAGTCAACCTTTCCTAAGGCTTCCATGCTATTTTTATCTTTACTATCATTTCTTGAGCCTCCATTAAATTATTAAAACTCTTCTCCTTTGACAAAAAAAAATTGTATGTCAAATGCATCTATGTAATAGTAATAATAGTCAGATTATTGTGAAAGAACCTACTATGAATGGTTGAGTTTTTTTCGGGAAGATGATAGACTTGGGATTCGGATGAGGGTTTGTGACAATGGTGAAGGCAATTTGAGAAGGTATTGGTTTTGTCAGTCTGGAAGTGACCAAGGACCACGTGGCTACCATAGTTTTCGGCGTAAGGTCGACACAGTTTAGGCCCTTTATCGAAGCATGGAGTCGCTACAGGACAAGGTCATCTCCTTTTCCTCGAATGTTGTGGGGCACACCTCACTACCTCTGGAATTATCATCGGGAGACATTCTGGCTAGTGTCTGGCAGGTGACAGGTGGTTCAGGTGAATTAATTGAAAACATGCTCACAAGGCAGTGGGACAATGATAGTTTTTTGTCACAAAGGAGGAGCTAGGAGGTTCGGGGTTTTCGATGGAAAACTGGATAGGTTTGAATTCCTCTCTAGAATAGTAGTTGCCACCTTCAGATGGTCTAGTATACTCCGAAGGATGGGGTGGGAAATTTTCCTTTTACACTGAGCCACCAGAAGGTTTTGAAGGGAGACTAGGGTTTTCCGTGGGGGAGATATCCTTTGGGTATAGTGCACCATTCTCGTACCTACTTGAGATCAATTTTACTGAGCGCTCGATCGAGGTTTCAAAAGGTTTCACTACCACACAAGTTGTTTTGCCATCAGACTTCATGGTGGAAGCTGAGTAGGTTAGGGATAAGGAACCTGGGGTCACAGGCTGCAAGGTCGACTCTTATTTTCCTACTGATACTTCATTTGAACCCAAGAAGGGAATCCCCACTAGTAATTCATAAAAGGGTTAAAAATCGAACAAATCCCAGATCATCACGGAAGGACGATAGTCAAAAGCTGTCAAGTGTGCTAGGGAAAGGACTAGTGTTGAGAGGTTTATCTTTGGTGAGGATGTTGCCATGGATAGGGTCTTGGACTTCACAGAAAGAGAAGTGGTGGGAAGGGTCAGGGGAAAAAAACTGGGTACGGCTTTCCTCAAAAACTGGGTTACCAATTTCTAGCTACCAGAGATCTCCAATATGCCCCACATCAGGCTACTTAATAGAGGGTGGTTTTCCTTTGTCTTATCCTCCTTGAATGATGTGGATTGGGTACTAAAGAAGGTATGGAGATTTGTAGACACCCATACACTACATAAACGTTGGATTCCAACTTTTGATGTGAAGCCAGAATGGATTGACGAGGAACCCATTTGGGTAAGGCTCCTGAGCCTTCTGATGCAATTCTGGAATACACACCGATTTGCATCAATTAGAAACCTTTTGGGAAGATACATCGAAGTTGATATGTATTTTGAAGTTACAGTTTACATGATAGTGGCTTGCATTCTGGTCCAGATTAATCTATGGAAGGGTTTATATCAGTATATTACCATCGAATCTATAGTCGCGACCTTTGTACAAACCCTGGACTACAAAGGAATCCCTTTTAGGTGCCATATATGCCACGTCTATTGGAATGGTATTGCTAATTTCCCCCCTACCATTCAAGGGCAAAGATTGGATGGAAAAAGGAAAAATCTCCTCCTCCTCTCCTCCGAGAAATAAATGGGAACATCAGATGGACACCGGGAAATCCAAAGGAAAGGAGCAGCAACATACTGAGGATGTACGTGCAGCGGGACAAGGCTCGGGTAGTGGGTGCGACCAGGGAACTGGTCAAGTTGTGCCTTCGACAGCTGGTCCATTTTCTTTTCCTTCTTTGGAAAACCTTATCTATCGTGATCAAGAACTTATGGGTATGTCAACTTTGGAAGTATATTCTTTTTCATCTTTGGGTTCTTTATATCTGGTTGTAAATTTTTTGATTCCTTCACTTGCTACAGGAGGGAAGACTCAAACCTTATTCTGTATGGCCTCTCTCCACTATCCCTTCACCTCTTCCTCATCGGTTTTTGCACCCTTGTTGGTCACACCATCCACAACCTCGGGGGGGCAGAATTTTCATTGTTGAATGTGGATACAAACTCTACCGGACTACCTCCCACTCCAGTTGGCGACGCTCCATCCCTTTCTACAAGAATCGCCTCTCCAACCTCCTTGGAAACAATGTGTCTTTCCACCCTTCTCTCCACTATTTCCACACCCTTGGCCTCAACAGAATCCTCTTTGGAAAGAAATAGAGTGTGTTACCATCTTAGGAGTAGATCAGTGTTCAAGGAGGACCTCCTGGATAGTAGCTCTCTATTGACGGATGGTCGAGGGCTGGGGCCACTACCCCAGTCGCACTCGGTGGGTAAAGGAAGGGGTCAAAAATCACATTTATATCTGGAACAAGATCGGGCCATAATTGACTTGGCATCAAGTAGAAAATCCTCAATCGAATGAGTGCTTAGAGAAAATCTTCCCTGGGAAGGATTCACCTCATGAAAGTCTTCTCTTTCAACTGTCGGGGATTAGCGAACCCCACTAAAAAATCATCCTTACGAATATTGGTCGAACAATTCTCACCATATGTCATTCTTCTTCAAGAAACTCTAGTGGATAGCATATCAGTGGTTAATACCTTGGAAACAATACTCCCTGGATGGATGTCCGCAGCAGTAGATGCTAGAGGCTGCTCGAGGGGTTTGGCCACTGGATNTCGCACTCGGTGGGTAAAGGAAGGGGTCAAAAATCACATTTATATCTGGAACAAGATCGGGACATAATTGACTTGGCATCAAGTAGAAAATCCTCAATCGAATGAGTGCTTAGAGAAAATCTTCCCTGGGAAGGATTCACCTCATGAAAGTCTTCTCTTTCAACTATCGGGGATTAGCGAACCCCACTAAAAAATCATCCTTACGAATATTGGTCGAACAATGCTCACCATATGTCATTCTTCTTCAAGAAACTCTAGTGGATAGCATATCAGTGGTTAATACCTTGGAAACAATACTCCCTGGATGGATGTCCGCAGCAGTAGATGCTAGAGGCCGCTCGAGGGGTTTGGCCACTGGATGGAAGAAAAGGAACTGCAAAGTGGAAACTGTCTGGGGTTTCATCTAGGGGATTAGTATAACCATCCACTCCAAATACCTAGGTCTCAAATTAACTATTATAAACATATATGGTCCTCACCAGGATAGACAAATTTATTGTAACTCAATAGCTGAGTGTGAATGGTTTAAGCATAAGGACTTCCTACTTGGTGAAGACCTCAATTTCTCACTAGGCGCCTCGGAGTTTTGGGGACTTGGAGATGCAGTAGACCCATTAAACAATTTATTTATAAATTTCCTGGATTAGGTGGGGCTGGTGGATGTGGAACCCAAAAATCTCTCTCCCACCTGGTGTAACAGACAGTTGGGTCAGACTGGGTGACCAAATGACTGGACAAATTCTTACTAATAGAAGATCTTTTGGATTCTTCTACTTTAGTATGACAATGGGTTGCTTATGGGGGACAATCAAATCATCTTCCGATTCTGTTCAAATTCAGGACCAAAACTAGTAGGGTGTCAAGCCCCTTCAAATTATTTGAGGGTTGGCTCATGGATCCAACCTTTCTTTCTCTATGTAACATCCCGCTCTGGCGCACTGACAAAACTTATTCTTTGGGGACACTTGCTCGCAAGTGATCTGGATTTTTACGATGATGAACCACTTAACCTTGATGATGATGCATCATGATTGATGACAGAATGTTTTACTATTGCTATATACAGGTGCTATTGACTCAGTTTCATTGAGTGTGCAGGGTTTCGGACCTTGAGGATGCAGAGGCATCGGTGGAACTCCCTTGGACTCCGGATTGAGTCAGGGAGTGGGCTCTTTGAGTTGTTTCATTTACAGTGATATTGTGTGGTTTTGATGATA
>JASDQU010738381.1:142008-161818 GCA_032191745.1 Picea mariana | reverse complement strand
CACACACACACACACACACACACACACACACACACAACCCATATATTTGTTTTGGGTGGTTTAATCCCCAAGAGACTGCCATGGTCTTTGTGGTTATTAAACAACATGGCCTCTACTATTTGCACAGATGCAATTTTTTTCGATACTTAACATAGATACTTGCTTAAAAAAAATATTTATTTCAATATTTTTTATTAAGAATATTGGTGAATAACATTTATAATTTTTTTTTACGAGCTAACAAAATATGAAGATAAGTAGTATTACAAATATTTTAAAACGAAGAGCAAATGTGTTGATAGACATGGGCATTACAAGAAAAAATATTTTCATCTTCCACTTAATATTACAAATATTATATGTTATTTCTTCCATACTGTTTTAGGTTTTTTAGTGTTAAGTTTCATTATCGAGGTTATGAAAGTTTGTTCTTTTTTAACAATATTAACTTTTTATTTAAACTAGATATATCCAAAAGGTAGTTAAGTTGGGTTTAATAATATTTTTAGAATATTTTAACTTTTTCTTATTCACTATTTCTTCCTTGCACCACAATTCATTTTACATTTTGTTGTGATTTTTCTTTTGATTGTATCAATATTTTAAACAATTGTGAATCCATGAATTCATATCACAATTTTGGCAAGAGGGGAGACAAAAAATGGTTTCCACATAGCCTTGATTAAGGTATAACCTTGATCAAAATTTTAAACCCTCAGTCAAGGCCCTAAAACCTTGATTGATGGATTATGTAAACATAGGACCTCAATCAAGGGTCTATAAAACAAATTCTTAAGACCTTTGTTTGGTTAATTCAAAACCTCGATTGAGGTATAACCCTTAATCAAGGGTTTAAAAGTCAACAAACCTTCCTAATTTTTTCATGTTTTCATGCAGTTGTGACTTCTAAGGCTTGAAATGCTTTAATCTCTTCCATGGTAGGTAGAAAATATCATGCCAATGGATTCATCAAATATATATCTTAAAAATCCAAATTATTTTCAGAAAAAAATGAAGGTAGAGATATCACAGAGATATTGCAATAAACACAAAGATACAATAATGCAATTTTTTTATTAATGATAGAATGTATAGAAAATGTGTAATTACAAAGTGAATGACTCACTAAAATGGTGACAACTTATCTAAGAAGAGATGTGATGCATATGATCATTCAAAATAAGATGATGATGTTTAAAATGAGGCTCTAGAGGTCTATTTAACATAAAGAAAATCCAAAACCCTAACCCCATAAGATGAAATACCAAAAGGTTTGCGGGCCCCTATGGGGATAATTGGTACGTCAACATCCCAAGGGAGTAACTTTTTCATACGATCTATGTTTGGGGCGCATGATAGCTCATTTTAAAGGTATATTTGAGGACTACACATTTTTCCATCACACTCTGGCTAAATCATATAATGTGACTATGGCGACCCCAAAAACATTTTTTAGGGCCTCAAAACGACCTTGAAAGTTTAACACCTGAAAAGATATAGAAAAAATGCCAATGTGGAAACCCCTGTTTTGATCTAGTGGAATAGGTGGGTGGCCACTGATTTCCTCCTGGATCAATCCTCCCCCCTTAGGAAGAAATGGTCTCCATTGCATGAATTTCCCATGGAATATTTTGTTGAATCTGAACCTTGGTGAGTTGGTTGCCTTGGTGAAGAAGTTGTCATGCTTAGCTTGTTGAAGGATATTATGAACCTATTTTTGGAGGGGTTGTATATGTTTAACCAATATGGCTGCATCATCCACTGGAGTGTGGAAGGACTTTGTTAGTGAATATGTAACATGAAGAACATGAATGGATTTATCATAACTTGGTTTGACCAGACAGTGTGGAGGCACCCCCATAAGTGTAGCAGGAATATATAGGTTCTCTTCTACAATGTTTTTGATATGATTCTGTTGGATAGAAGGGTGTTGGGTTGGGGTGACAGTTGTTGCAGTGTCCTTCTCTTCTGACCATGTTGTGAAGGGTATAAACTTTGCAGTATGAGAGATTACTTTGCGACATTGTTTTGTAGGTACACTAGTCGAAACTACCTCTAGTATCCTATAGGGTCTAGAGGTCTATTTAACATAAATAAAATCCAAAAACCTAACCACATAAGATGAAATAACAAAAGGTTTGCGGGCCCCTATGGGGATAGTTGGTACGTCAACATCCCAAGGGAGTAACTTTTGCATACGATCTATGTTTGGGGTGCATGATAGCTCATTTTAAAGGTATATTTGAAGACTACACATTTTTCCATCACACTCTAGCTAAATAATATAATGTGACTATGGAGGCCCAAAAAACATTTTTTAGGGCCTCAAAATGACCTCGAAAGTTTAACACCTGAAAAGATATAGAAAAACTGCCAATGTGGAAATCCTTGTTTTGAGCTAGTGGAATAGGTGGGTGGCCACCGATTTCTGCCTGTATCAATCCTCCCCCCTTAGGAAGAAATGGTCTCCATTGCATGAATTTCCCATGGAATCTTTTGTTGAATCGGAACCTTGGTGAATTGGTTGCCTTGGTGAAGATGTTGTCATGCTTAGCTTGTTGAAGGCTATTATGAACCTATTTTTGGAGGGGTTGTATATGTTTAACCAATATGGCTGCATCATCTATTGGAGTGTGGAAGGACTTTGTTAGTGAAGATGTAACATGAGGAACATGAATGGATTTATCATTACTTGGTTTGACCGGGCAGTGTGGAGGCACCCCCATAAGTGTAGCAGGAATATATTGGTTCTCTTCTACAATGTTTTTTATATGATTCTGTTGGATAGAAGGGTGTTGGGTGTAGGTGACAGTTGTTGTAGTGTCCTTCTCTTCTGACCATGTTGCGAAGGGTGTAAACTTTGCGGTATGAGAGATTACTTTGCGACATTGTTTTGTAGGTACACTAGTCGAAACTACCTCTAGTATCCTATAGGGTTGACCCCCCCCCCCCCAAAGTAACAATGATGCTATGGGGTCGATACTCATAAACAACATGATTCCTCCACATATATGGTTGGCCTAACAAAACATCACATATTTCTAGTGGGGAAACATCACCCAAAACCTCATCCTTGAAGGGATTGATGTCATATGAAAGGCGACACTGCTGGATGACATGAATATCTCATCCTTGGTGGAGCCATCTGATGTTGTATTATTTTGAGTGTGGTGTTGTCGAAAAATCCATCTTCTTGATGACCTCTACTGAGATGAGGTTCTTCTAGCTTCCTCTATCAACAAAATAATACAACGGGGTCCCCTTCACCTACATATGTGAATGGAAAAGGCGCTCCCTCTTGTTATAGTCCCAAAATTCCCTACCTATGCATACATGGCATTAGCCTTTCCACTTACATATTTTTCCAAAAATAGTGTTGAGGCTTCCTCTTAAAAAAATATTTTTTGGAAAATGTACATGCCCTGCTGAACTATATCTCAGGTACACACACATGCTGCATACTAGACAACCCATGGACATACATGATTTGCATACTAAACAACCCGCGTTTACCTCCAAAAATTGCAAAAAGTATAAAATTGCCAGGAATTCAACGGAGTTTATGGGCTATTGAGGGTTTCCAAACCATTTTACCCATTGTAGCCCATCCCCAAACCGAATAACCATATTTTTCTCATATAAAAAGAGGTCTTGGGGTTTCATTTCAATACCAAGAAAGAGAATAAGAAAACTCTTCCAAAATCCATTCCCATTTTTATCCCATGTTTTGCATCCCTTTCTAAGTTTTGGCCTCAACATTCCCCTCAAACGCTTTCTCCTTAGACAACCCTTTCCCCTTTCCCAAGAGATAAGTTGGTTGTGAGAAGTTTACATGGGATTGGAGCACTTGGAGACACGATAGAGGAGCTCAGACCTGGTTCATGGAGCATTTTCTGACGAAGGTTGTAATCTTTAAGGGAAGTCAATGCTCGGCATGTACCTTGACCTAGTATAGTAATAAGGGGATTTTCCCTCATAGAAGAATTAACAACTCCACTGGGAGTCTCTCTAGGTTCTTAGTGGGATTTTTTTATTTAAATTGGTTTTTTCAGTTTATTTTTGAGTTTTTAAGGTTTACTGATATAGGTGGATATTGGTGGCCACCCACCTATTCCAACTGGCTCCTCGTCTCTATTTTTTTTTCAACACGTTCTTCTGTACTTCTTTGTAATTGTGGGTTCTACACTTCTAGGGTTGTATGAAGCCCCACACATCCTCCAAGTCAATACGGGTGGCGTCTCACCTAATCCAACTAGCTTATTTTGTATGTTTTCATGTCAACACATCTTGTTGTACTTCCAAGGCCATTTTGGGTCCCTAAATGTTGTTTTTTTGGCTCACCACAATCAAATTGTAGACAAAGTCAGTTTTTGATGGCGAAATGTGTAGCTCTATGAAATACCTTTCTAATGCGATATCACACGCCTCAAACAGAGGTCGTATGCAAAAGTTATGACCCTTGGAAGTTGTGGTACCAAATTACACCAACTTACCCATAGGGCCCACATGAATTTTGGCATTTCACCTTATAGGGTTAGGTTTTTCGATGTCTAGGGTGTTGGTATTCATGAGTAGTACCAAAAAGGCCTTTGGAGCCTCACTATAATCCATTATGCTAAGACAGATGCACGTAGAAACCACATTTCTTCTCAGAGATCGCTACCACCAGTCTAGGAAGTGTTTCAGTTATGCAGTTTTATAGTTTCAACCTATTTCTTTATTTAATAGAAGATATTGTTCACTGAATATTTTTTTTGTTCTTCATATCTTTGTGTTTAATTTATTCAATATTTTAATTAGTTCATTCTGCTCCTAAATCTAGTTCATTTATTGAGTCAGTTTAGGGTCTCTGGTCACCTTCCAAGTGCCCACCAGTCTTCCCTACCTAGTCAATTATCCAAGCCTTTTTTTCTTTTTGAAAAATTTCAGAGGTGTACATGCCCTGCTTTTGTTCATCCCACGTACATATGCAATCTGCACAATATACAACCCACATACATACGTAGGATGCTTGTGAAACAACTTGCGTCTCTATGTCTTGAAAGGTTTTTTAAAAAAGAGTTTTCATCTTTCCTCATAGAAGCTTTGTTATTATTAGACCTTTCTTAGACTCTACAAGGTTAGTGTTAATGGTCTTTGGTTGGGTCAAAGTTTCGGTTTAACTTGCGTTGTTTAAAGAGATTATGTGTTTTTTTACTTTCTCTGTTTGATTTAGAGGTTTAGAGTGAGCCTAGAAGTTTTAGATCCTCCTCTAGATTCCTTTAAATCCCTACATTTACATAGTGGCCTAGGATCTGTGTTAATCTTGGGTTCTATTTTCTCTTTATCCTGCTTTATGCTTTGGAAAAGGAAAAAGATAATTTATTTTGTGTTCTTTCTTTCCAAACATTTCAAAAAATAAAAAATTAATTTGTTGCATTTAGTTATGCATCTTGTTTGGTAGTGTAGAAAAAGTTGTTTTTCATAAAAAGAAAAGATTTTTTTTTCAAAGTTCCTTCTTATTTCCATTAAATTATAAGTAGTTTTTCATTGTGAAATGAAAATCTCTTTTAGGAAATTGTTGGTTATAAGATATTGAAATACTATTTTGAAAAGTTTGTAGTTACAAAGATTTAAAAGTCATTTCTTTCAATTGACGAATCTAGTTTTCTTTTACACAAGTGATTCAAAGTTTTTATTCTCTTTCATCTATTATAAACACCACAAGTTGCACATCCATATCCTTTGATTAATTCAAGCCAATTAAAAACAATGCTTAAAACTCAAAATCTATTAGAAGTTTTGTTTGTAGGGTCCACCAAATAGTCTAGGCTCTAGGGCCTTGAAATAGGTGTGAAGAGGAAACTCTTCAAGGCTGCCTACACAAACATAGGATTATGTGATAGGGAGTGTTAGAAGTATAGTGTCGTAATATTCATTTGGGATCCCCCTCTAACACAAGGGCTAAACACAATGTCACATAAGGAAAGGTAGAGGAGATAGCCCCTCCAAAGCTGGACCGAGCATAGTGGGGATTGTATATTAAGGGTTGCTCTTGGGAATCACACTGATCACATTTGACTATAGAGTTTTGTGGACCTCAAATCCATTCAATATCCTTAGTTTTCTTCTCGACCATTTTCCTTTGGTACCCTTGAAAGGCTTCAAAATTTGTTATCCTTCTCATTATGATCATCCTGACTATCGACTGTACCCACCTGGTGACTGACTGCAAGTTGGAAACATAGTTGCATGTTTTTAGGGACTCACATGGGTGACTGTGGGGATATACCGCGGTACCCAGAATAGATGTCGAATCAAACTTTGCAGAGTATACCCGAATGGTGTTTCCTTGTTTGATTTGCACTTGCACCGGTAAGTTTCTCTAGTGTCAATTGACGTAACTATTCTTCCAGCCTAGTCAGTTGTTTTATTGATTTTCCGTTAGGATATTTTTAGTGTGTGCTCTTTATTTTGCGCTAGGTTGAATTTAGAATGTTGGTTGATCATTTCACAAAATGGAATATCAAAAACTCCGTTGTTCATGAAGGCTTCAAGAGATATCGTCGGTTACTTTGGATCCACCTCCGCCACCATTGAGGCACATGTTAGATAAATAAGGCTTGTTTGAAGCTACCAGGATGCATGAAACTATGCCCAAGCCAGATCGCAGATTAGACTTTCCTACACCAGAGGATTTTATTGTTTCTAACCATGAAGACGAACTCTTCAGGACCGCCAACCCTATGATTACCAACTTATTGGCACTAGTTTTAATCTAGATAGTCCCCCTTGAGGCGAATTCACCCAAACAACACTTTGTTCAAAGAGCGATGATGGAAGAAAATAGTGTTGCTTCATCAAGGAGTCCTCATACTCCCATCATGACTGCTGCAGGGGGGTGGTGATACACCTCCTCCCCTACCTCTGCCTGTCAGGACCACGACTATCCAGACCCCCACTACTTTGGGAAGTGGCTTGATTCCTTCCAAAACTTCAACCATTTTTACCTTCATTTAGAACGTGTCTCGTGCCCCCTTTTCATATGGGATTCCAGGTTTTGAATCTAACTAATTTCTCACCTAATCTACTCTACAAACCATTGGTACAGGGGTAGGAATCTCTAATGCTCCCTTATCGATTCAACAGACTGTGGCCACCCAAACTCCTAGTTTGGTTGCCCCCTTAATCCCAACGTCAGATGTATATAGTGTGTAATCGACAACTCCCAAGGGTAACCAACAAACATAGGGAAAGAGGAAACAAAAGAAAAAGAAGTTCAAGGGGGATAAGAAGGCTGCAAATAATGTTGGAAAGGGAAAGAACGGAAAGAGAAAAGTGAAGTTTCTGTGTAAGCTTTGCGTGGACGACCACTTGACTCACCAATTCCCTTGGATTGAGGAAGCCCAAAAGCTATTAGTACAACAACAATCTGTCATGTTGACAAACCCTTTTCTGAAAGGAAAACATAAGTCTCAAGCTTCCTCATCCACGAGCACGCTTGGGGGAGGTCAAGGAGCCCACACGCCTAATCCTAATAAAGGGGCCGCAAAAATTTATATGATGAAAGTTGAAGCTAATCTATCGACCACAACTCATAACTACAGAATGCCAAAATCCGTTGAGAAGGGAAAATAAGCCTCCAACCCATTGACTCCTCTTCAAATTGAGAAGATAGTGGGAGAGATGATGACTTGCATCCCTAAAGGTGCATTCAAAAAGGCTTGTCATAAGCCAAATGAAATTGTTTCTCAAAACTACTCCATCCTGGAGGACCTGACACAAACTCCTTGTGCAATGTCTTCTCTCAAAGTTCTCCAGAGTTTCCCCTCACAAAGAAAGGAATTGTTGTCTTCCTTGGGAACAACCAAGAATAGTAACTAATGAATGATTATATTTGACCCTACAGACCATAAAACTTGTCTCCCTCACCATGTCACTTCTTAGATAGTAGTGGCGTATACCACAAAATCATTGACACAAATTTTTTTCGGTATGATGGTGGATGAGGGTGCCTAGACTTGCATGATGTTGTTGGCATGTTGGAAGGCCATAAAAAAAAACTGAGTTGTCTTTGTCGCCCACATTTATTATTGTGTTTGATGGTCAATCGTTCATACCACATGGTATAATTCTGTCTTTCCTCGTGCAGTTGGAGGGAAAAATTGTGTGCGTTGAGGTAGAGGTAGTCGATGCACCTCTCAACTACAATATTTTGTTAGGGTGGAGTTGGACCTATGCTATGACAGTGGTCATAGCCACCATGTTTCGGGCCTTATGTTTTCCTCATGAAGGACAAATCATAACCATTGATTAATTTTCCTTCTCATGTCCTGACCCTTCATAGGGGGCATCCATGGTCCCGATGATTTATAACCCGCAAATAGGTATTGTCAACTTAGGTGTTGGATTGCTTCCATATTTAATGGGAAATTTTGATTATTTTCCACCTTCCAATGATGTTAGGTTTGTTTCGACTGTCCCTAACCAGCTGAGGGCTGTGATTTTTCAGGTCACATGTTTTAAAACAAGTTACTTTGAATACCTATGGATTTTACCTTCCCCATCCACTTTGATGGAAAGGATAGGGAACCTTGGAATGGATATGCTCTTATCCGATGCTGAGGTTGCATACATTACTTTCCATCAAGCCTCATCCAACCCCGATCCAAATCCCCCATAAGAGGTAGATCCTATTCTTGAGCCTATTTGGGTTGAAGACTCTCTCGCCACTCACGGCCCTTTGGAATTAGTCTTTCCCTCTAACAAGGAGATATTGGAAGCAATGATTGGGCCAGAAAAACCTTGGGACAATCTACACCATAGATATTATTTCTTACCTGAGCTCAAGAGAATAAAGGCAAGAGAGTTCGTCACGACCATGAATGAAGATTTTCCTTGTCCCATTAATCCTCTGGCTACACACAAAAGATATGCCGAGGGAAATATGGAAAGTGTTGCTGAGATGATTCCTATTGTTATCTCTAGAACCCCTGACGTCGTGGAGAATGTCTTCATCGGATCCGATTTTTTTCCCAAAGAGATTCAAATCTACAATAAAATATTTAAATAATTTCATGACCCTTTTCTTGGTCTTATGAGGAGATGCTATGCATTGATCCATGTATTTTTGAACAGGAAATCAAAACCTATCTTGATGTCAAAATTGTTTGATAGAATATTTTCCCGGTCAATCCTCACAAAGCAATGATGATAATGGATGAAGTAGAGAAAATTATAAAGGATGGTTTCATCTACCCCTTGAAATTAACATAATGGGTATAAAACTCGGTTCCTGTCAACAAGAAGCAAGGTACCATTGTGTATGTATGGACTTTTGTGACCTGAACAAAGCTTGCCCAAAAGACAATTTTCCAACCCTATTTATTGACAATATCGTTGATCAATGTGTGGGTTGTGAGTTCTTTTCTTTCATGGATGGTTTTTTTGGGTACAATCAAATTCAGATCATGCCCGAGGACCAACATAAAACATATTTTATTTGTCCTTGTGGTACAATCGCATATAGGAGGATTCCTTTTGGCCTTAAGAATGTTGGAGACACTTTTCAATGGGACATGTTGTTTTCTTATCATGACCTCAAACACATAGTTGAGGTGAACCTAGATGATCTAGCATCACATTCTCGTAAGAGATCCATTCATCCCGCCCATCTATGACTTATATTTGAGAGGTGTTGGTATTATTGGATTCGATTCAATCCTAACAAGTGTAGTTTTTGTATGAATTCAGGAAGTTTATTAGGATTCATCATGTCAACGAAGGGGATCATGGTGTATCCTCTAAAGGTTGAGGCAATAGTTCAATTGCCTCCCCCGCACACAATCCCACAACTTCAAATTCTGCAAGCAAATCCAATTTTCTTTGGTGTTTTGTTTCCAATTATGCTGAGATCATTAAAGGGTTTATGCATGTTTTATAAAAGGGTCCCATTCTATTGGGATAAAGCAGATCAATGCTCCTTCGAAGCATTGAAACGTTCCCTGACGTCTTCCCCTCTACTCAGTCCTCCAGATTATGGCAAGGATTTCTTGTTGTATTTGGATGCCGTAGAGTCGACCATCAATATGGTATTTGTCCAAGACTATGACAATATCGAAGAGCACGTTATCTATTATCTTAGCCGAGGCCTAGTTGGACCATAACTCAACTACACACATGTTGATAAGATTGCTTTGGCATCTGTCCATGCTTCCGTCACTATATATTACTTCACAAGGCCACCATCGTTTATGTTATGAACCCTTTCCAGTATGTATTAACAATATGGGTCATTGGTAGGAAAATAAATAGATGGATAGTTATCTTACAAGGGTCTAAATTTGATTTTATTTCGACGAAATCTAAAAAGTCATTGGTCTTTGCTGAACTAGTTTTGGAACTTTCGGTCAAAAGTGGTGATATTTCCCCCGAAGAGTCACCTATCAACGAATATATTTTTCTTATTGCATCTTCAGACCCTTGGTATGGAGATATAATTGTATATCTTCAGAATTTGAAGTGTCCTTATTTTTCCTCTGACGATGAGAGTTGAATAATACGCCACCAAGAGCAAAATTATCTTATCATTGATGATACTTTTTATCGTCAAGGAGTGGATTGCATCCTTCATCGATGTCTCACTCGTAAAGAAGAATATAATTTTTTAAGCAAATGTCACAATGGAGCATGTGGAGGTCATCTGTTTGGGTTGCAAACAACCCAAAATATTCTTCATGCTAGATACTTTTGGCTCTCATTAATCAAATATTGTGTTGAGGCAGTCAATAAGTTTCACCCATGCTATTTATTCTCTCAGAAGATGCAGACACACCTAGCTCCTATGTTCCCAGTTATTGTTGTCAGTCCCTTCACCAAGTGGGGGATTGATTTCACTACATGTAACCTAGTTTATGCTAGGGGGTATCACTATATCATCGTATCTAGAAATTTAACAATGATGGGGAAACAACTACCCTGTTCGTTTTTAATCATATCGTAGCTAGGTTTGATATTCCGAAGGAGATTATTGTTGACCATGACATTCAATTCCAGAACAAAATGATATTTGAATTAAAATGAAATCTTGGGTTTAAACATGAACATTTGTCACCTTATTACCCACAAGTCAATGGTCAGGTATAAGTTGTGAATAAGTCTATCAAGACTATTATGAAATGAATGATTTATCCATCCAAGTCAAATTGGGATTTGATGTTATATTCGACACTTTGGGCTTATCGAACTTTGATAAAGATTGCTATCGATTTCTCTCCTTTCCAAATAATTTACAGGCTGGAAGCAGTCTTTCCCATTGAATGTCAAATCCCTTCTCTAAAGTTGGTAGTGCAACTACTTCCCGACACTACACCTCTTGAGGAACATATTTTATACCTTGAGCAACATCGATATTCATATTTGGCCAACGAGGCTCACAAGAAATGTGTCTAGTGTCAGTATGATCGGTCCATACTCCCTCGGATTTTCTCCAAAGGCGATATTGTCCTAGTCTATGAACAAGACAAAGATCCACTGAGGGAAGGAAAGTTCAAACCCATGTGGTTCAGACCTTTCATTGTGAGGCAAGTCTTAGAAAAGGGTGCTTATCGTCTGGTTTATTTCAAGGGTAACTCCTTATTGGCGCCTATAAATGGGCTCTACCTTAAGAAGTACTGCACTTAGTTCGGTCACCTGAGCATGACTTCTTGTATATATGTATATTTTTTTATACATTCTTGTCTTTTTTGTTTTTTGGATGTGTAGTCATTATGTTTTCTTTTCACTATGGAAGATTTCAAGTGAATCTGAAGTCCATGTTAGGTTTGCAGATAGTGCTAGCCGACACACTCAGAGACTTGCTTCAGTAGCTTGGGTGATTTTTACACATTGTGGTCAGCTGATGTCTTCTAGAGGTATTTGTATAGGAGAAGAAACCCGTAATGTTGTTGAGTACAGTGCAATGATATAATTACTACGTGATTCCTTGTCACATGGTATTTCTCACCTCTAGGTGTATTTAAATGATGAATTGGTCGTGTCCCAATTAAATGGGGTATACTGTGTTTACAATCTCTCCCTTCACCAACGATTCCTTAGGGTATGTCTCTTAGAACATTATTTTGATTATATTACTTATATTCATGTTCCTACGAGATTTAATCAACTAACTGATACTTTGGCTAATCAAGTATTATATTGACTTGTTGATCACATGTAAAAGTAAAACACACACATACACATGTAAATACATTTGTAAAAATATGTTTATCCATAAGAAAAAAAATATGTATATATAAGATGTCCAAAAAATAATTTCATGAGTACAAAGTGGGCCATAAAAGCCTCAAATAGTTCCAGTATACATTGTTGGGATTAAACCCTCAATACATAGTACAAAAACTTCCCTCGACACATGTATGCTCCAATCCTATCTACGGTCTAGGCATATTTTCCCTGCTATAGTGAGCTACATCGTTTTCAAGACACTCGAATAACCAGACTCAAGTTTGAGGCACCCCCATTACATGTGGTTGTATAACTAGGGGAAGGTCCTCGATCTCAACCATCGGAACTACAAGAGTGAGAGATGTCAAGTTCCTCTCTAATCGTTTTATAACTCTATCAACCTCTCTGTCTGGGGGTCCTCCTACAACTGTTGGTCCTTCTTCTCTTGTTGGTTCAACGTCCTTTGGTCGAGGACCACACCTGGTCCTGGTGAAGTCATCCAGTTTCACTGGTCCCATGTCTCTATACAACAGATCATTGAGTTAGTACTCTAGAATTAACGTCAAAAGGATAATATTTAAAAATTTAAAAATTAATAACTTTAAATTTTTTTGTTTAACTATATTGTCATGCTCCTCGGCAAGGGGCATGGGAATGTCGAGATCCCTTAGGAAACTGATTCCTGCATAGGGATAGTCCTCTACAATGGTAATATGGTGGGACCACCAATCAAAGAATTTGTCATCAAATGCCTCCTAGGTTCTCCCTCCACCCTGTCTAGGAAAAAACATTACCCACCTGCACAATGCCGAAAATGAGGCAATATTCCCCCATACTATCTCCCTCAAGCTAATACTAGGAACTCTCTCAAAGAATAAAGAGCACAATATCAGACCAAACCCAAAGTTATTTTTCGTGCTCCTGCAGCAATATGTGAGTTGTTTCTTCATGCATGTCAAATTTTCAACTGCCTGAGTCTCTCATTTTGTATTGTTTTTGTCGAGGAGAAGTTTTATCCAACCCGAGTCATCCACTCTGCAGTTTATCTCTTGAATTTCGTGAGTCGACCATATCGATAATCCAGTCAAGTTTGGATTCAAAGTCAGTGAATTTTTATTCATGATAATTGAGATCCTCCAGTATTTCTCTGACGGCGTGCCAAAGACCTTGGGGTAGTGATTCTTACACTCCCATTGTACTCCTACTTGGGTTTTGAATATCTTGAAGTTGTTTCTCGAGAGATGAAGTCCTCATATCCAACTGCAGAAGTCAATGCTTCTTAAAGATTCATATTTTACTTATATATCTTAAAATGATTTTGAGATGTAGATCCATTGTGTATTTCTCACAACTACTCTTTATATAGAAATGACATGAATATGCATTGTACTTGATTGGTAGGCATGATTATTTCATCCTGAGCATGGGTATGCCTGCCTCAGTGAGATTATATTTTTTTCTTCATATGGCATGCTCCTCTAGTTCCAGGCTCACTCAACTCAGTGCCTTCCCATTGGTAAATATGTTGTAATGTATTTCAGCCATCAATTGCGCTTCTGATATCACACATTAGGGGGAATATATTATAGTCCAAAAATTCCCTACCTATGCATACATGGCATTGACCTTTCCATTTACATATTTTTCCAAAAATATTGTTGAGGCTTCCTCTTAAAAAACTACTTTTTTGGAAGATGTACATGCCCTGATGAACTATAGCCTGCCTACACACGCATGTTGCATACTAGAAAACCCATGTCCATACATGAGATGCATACTAAATAGCCTACGTTTACCTCCAAAAATTGCAAAAGATATAAAATTGCAAGGAATTCGGTGGAGTTTATGGGTATTGAGGGTTTCCCAACCATTTTACCCATTGTAGCCCATCTCCAAACCGAATAAACATATTTTTCTCATATAAAAAGAGGTCTCAGGGTCTCATTTCAATACCAATAAAGAGAATAAGAAAAATCTTCCAAAATCCATTCTCCTTTCTAGCCAAAGTTTTGCATCCCTTTCTGAGTTTTGGCCTCAACATTCCCCTCAAACCCTTTCTCATTATACAACCCTTTCCCCTTTCCCAAGACATAAGTTGGTTGTGAGAAGTTTGCATGAGATTAGAGAACTTGGAGCCACGATAGAGGAGCCCAGACCTGGTTCGCGGAGCGTTTGCCGACAAAGGTTGTAATCTTTTCAATCTTAATATTGAATAAAAGAGTTATTTTCTTTCCCAAACATTGTGTCTATTTTATTTCATGTGATTTATGCATTTATATATATATCTGAACATTAACACTGAAAAGTAGATATCGTACATGAAGAACACTGACTTAATGTTTATATATAGATATAAATGCATAAAATACAACTTTGTTCCTAAGCTACCCCAAAAGTATCTAAACTGAATGAAAAGAGAGAGGAAAGAAGGTCAATAGGTGTACCTTTGGTCCTTATGGTTGGTGTAGACCTTTTTCACCCTTGTAGCTTCCTAGATTGTGGGTCTCCTCCCAAATATGACCTGGAAGAAGCTTAAGAAAAAAATGGTACAAGATATACAATCTCTACTTATCATTGTTAATGTTCATATATATATATATATATATATATATATATATATATATATATATATATGCATAAATCACATGAAATAAAATAAACACAATGTTTGGGACAGGAAAAAACTATTTTATTCAATATTAATATTTCAAAGATTACAGCCTTCATCAGCAAACACTCCGCGAACCAGGTCTAGGATCCTCTATCGTGGCTCCAAGTGCTCCAATCCCATGCAAAATTCTCACAACGAACTTATCTCTTGGGAAATGGGAAAGGGTTGTATAAGGAGAAATGGTTTGAGGGGAATGCTAAGGAGAAAACTTAGAAAGGGATGAAAAACTTGGGCTAGAAAGGGGAAGGGATTTTGGAAAAGTTTTCTTATTATTTTGATTGGTATTTAAATGAGACCGAATTACCTATTTTTATATGAGAAAAAGATGATTATTTGGTTTGGGGACGATCTACAATGTGTAAAATGGTTGGGAAATCCTCAATAACCTGTAAACTTCGTCAAATTCCTTGCAATTTTTGGAGGTAAATGAGGGTTGTTTAGTATGTAGCCCGAGTATGTACATGGGATATATAGTATGCAACATGCATGTGTACGAGGGCTATAGTTCAGCAAGGAACATACATCTTCCCCAAAAAATAGTTTTTTAAGAGGAAGCCTCAATGGTATTTTTGGAAAAATATGTAAGTGGAAAGGCCAATTCCATGTATGCATAGGTAGGAGATTTTTGGACTATAACACCCCTCCTCAAGATCCTCCAGTTCTTTTGGTTGGATTGTTGTGGTTGCAACAGTAGCACTGAGTTCTGCATAAATTATATGTATCCTTTCCTTATTGTCTACATCGGAGTCCGAGTCGGGGCTTGTCTCTATTTCTTTGAGCTCGACCACCCATGACTTTTTTGAATGACATCCATTGGTGCTAAGAGATTTTGTATAAGTCACACCACTTCCTAGTGTCCTTATTCGACTTCTCATTACTCTTATTTTCTTATGGCTTGGACTGATTGTATTGAGGTTGACTATTCTCTGAGTGAGGGTTGCCTTTACCATACTTTGGTTGTTGTTGATTTGCAAACAAATATTCTCACTTGTTCTATTGCTTAAATTTCTGCTCAATTTCGACAACATATCTATAAGAGGCTCCCAATGACGAGATATCCAAAAACTCCATTTTGGTTTGGATGTACCTATGTAGAGCCCTGCAATATTTCAAAACGAGATGCCGCTCAGAGTCTTTGATACCCATCTTGGTGCACAAGGTATGGAAGGTATTTGTGAACTCTAGCACTGTTTGGTCCTGATTTTGATGCAACGTGGTCCATCTCATGTATTGGTCATCATGTTTTCCCACAGGGTAATATTTCTCTTGAAAATATCCATAAAAAAATCCCAGGTGAGCTCGAACCCAAATATTCCATACTCCTCTCTGCAATTTTTCTCTCGGTAAGTTTCCCACCAATGTTTTACATGGGGTATAGCCTTAAGAAGTGCAAAGGTGATATTTTCTCTGCCAGAAAAATTGTGAACAAATAAATAAACTTCTAGAAAATTTAACTATTTTTCCAATGTATCCGCATTGATCTAACCTTCAAATACAAGAATATAAAAATTAATTTGTACCTTTAATGGGGTAGCATCTCTAAAGAAACTACTTGACAAATACTTGCCTGTTATTATCAACAATCGTTGAAGGATTTGGGGAAAATTCTCCAACATCTCGTTCCTCTATTGCACGAGGGCTTCCATGAGAAAAACATTGATGGGATATTCTTCTCCCTCATTCCTATTTTCTTCCACGATGGGAGGCCTCTTATGCTGGAGAGAGCAGTTGTCCTCAAGATAAACTAGCTCAAAACCCAACTCTCTTTACCCTGACCTGCTTGGGGACATGCACTAAAATAAAAAGGAGTATCCTTTTCTAATACCATTGATTGAGATTATTTTGAGAATGAAATGAATAAAGAGATATAATATAGTTATTTAAATAAACACAGAGATACAATCATGCACAATTTTTATTAATGAGAGAATTCACAAAAACTATAAAATTACAGAGTGAATGACTCACTAGAATGGTGGTATCTTATCTATGAGAAGAGATGTGATGCCTACGCACATTCAAAAAAATGCGATGATGTTTACAATGAGTCTCTAGAGGAATTTTTAGAATAAATAAAATCCAAAAACCTAACCCCGAAAGATTAAACACCAAAAGGTTTGTGGGCCCCGATGGGGGTAGTTGGTACATCAACTTCCCAAGGGCATAACTTTTTCATATGATCTCCATTTGGGGAACACAATAGCTCGTTTGAAAGGTCTATACGAGGACTACACATTTTTTCATCACATTCTAGCTAAAATATAGAGTGTGACTATGACAGGCCCAAAAAACGATGTTTAGGGCCTCAAAACGACCCTAAAATTTTATAACCCGAAAAGATGTAGAAAAATTGCCAAGGTGGAAACCTTATTTTGAGCTAGTGGAATAGGTGGGTGGACACCGATTTATGCATGGATCAATTGCACAACCGAGAAATGAGAAAAAATATTTGGGATATTGTGAATATTTACTCTTCATAAGGGTAATTATATTATTTTAGTTTACGTAAGCATGCGACAAAAATTGTTGTGAACACAAAGGTGTATGAAATGTGTTTCA
Organism: Picea mariana; assembly: GCA_032191745.1. Classification (NCBI taxonomy): domain Eukaryota; kingdom Viridiplantae; phylum Streptophyta; class Pinopsida; order Pinales; family Pinaceae; genus Picea; species Picea mariana. Next base: position 144,384 of record JASDQU010738381.1, on the reverse strand, counting down.
AATATTAATTTATTATCTTCAAAAATTAATAAGGAACAAAATTTTCATTTTATTCTCAAAATATGTAGGATAAGCTCCATTTATGTCATAATTTTGAGATAGTTGGTGGATGAGAGGGGAGCTAGTGATCAAGAATAAATGTTTTAAGGGTTCTAGGTTTCCTTTAGCACGTTGAATGGGTCAGAAAAAGATTTGGTGGACTTCATTGAATCTCACTAGAAACTAAGGGTGGATGTAAGCTAATTATGGTCTCTCATGATGCGTTAGTGGCATGGAAACATGGAAGAACAACAATCTATTAACTTGGAGGGATCATTTAAGGTTCTTTTACAATGAATTTGAATATGGTGTAAAAAGATTAAATGTATGAAAATTAATTAGCTTTTAGAATATATAATTTTATTTATATAATTTGTGAATAAGTATGTGAAATTTGAGTTTTTCTAACATTGGTATGTTATTTTTCAAGTAAAATATAATGTATATTTCTCTATTAGTGCAAGTGTTGTGTACCTTAACAATCGAATTTCCTTAAAAACCTTTGTACAAATTTAGAGAACCCAATATTCTAGTGCAAGGTATTTTTTCAAAATTTATAATATTAATTTCATATTTTTTAAAAATTCCGAAAGTTAATAAATCCTTGAAATTACAACACCTTGTGTTAGTGTAGGCTATGAAGGTCTTCATATTATCAAACATTTTTTTATTTTTATTTTAGATTGAAGATATTAGTCTCTTCTACTACATCATATAACTTATTTTAGAAAAGGTTAAGATAATAAAAATTTATAGAAAAAATAAAAGACATGCATTTTAGAATTATTATATTTGTCAATACAAAAATATATTAAAAATAATACATACTATAATATATATTTTTTAAATTATATATTTGGAATAATCATAGTAGACTCTATATGTGTCTATAGTTTCATCAACAATGGATTTGTGTATCATATATAAAATAATGTAAACTATAGATATATTAAGATGTATTCATAAAAATGAAGGTTTCAATGTATTTCTAGACCAAACCACTAGGGTTTTCATCCTAAACCTAAATATGAGGAAAACAACTTATCAAACACATACATTAGAGTTGTCATTCCCACCAAAATATATTTGAACTGAAAATAACATGCACGATTTAAGAATGTGCACGTGCATTCCTAAAGTACGTGCATGTTCCTAAAGTGCATGCATGTTATTAGGAACAATAATGTGCACACATTCCTACTGACAAAATCTCTCTCGCTCTCTCTCTCTCTCTCTCTCTCTCTCTCACCCATTCCCTCTCTCCCTATTTCTTCCTCTCTCTCTCTCTAACCACTCTCTCCCTATCTCTCGCTCAATCTTTCCCCTCCTCTCTCTCTCTTTCTCCCTCTCTCTCTACCGCCTCTTCCCCTCTCTCAATGTTTTTGTAAGGTACCAAGTCTTTTATATTAGAAAAAAAGAGAAATAATGCAGAGAATAACACCCAAATAGCAAAAAAATATGGAAATAATGCAGAGATAACAACAGAACAACAAATTATATGGAACCACACCACTAGAATTATACCTTTATTGATAGGAAACAATGTTCACTTGCCTCTTCAAGGGGGAAACCTCCACCTTACAATAATTCTTCAAGACAAAACTTGTCATACCCTCTACTCCTATTTATACTAAATATATATATATATCCAAAAGAACAATCTAGAGGAAGATCCTTCTAGATGTGAAAGCTTATATTAGATCTTCTTACATTTGAATTATTCCTTCGTATTGTTAGGACTTATTAATATTGACCTTTATTACATGGAAATATATTTTTCTACTCACTTGAGGGGTTAGGGAAGTTAGGTCCCTAACATGCCTTCTGTTGGTGCAATTATTTGCATAATATACTACCAAACATAAATTATCAACCGAGATTCATAATCAAAAGAGTTGATGCACTATATATGACGATAACAGATAGGTTCCTATGTCTGATGAGTATAGTTCAATCAAGAAAACTATATAAAAAACCAATACTCTATTTTCACACTTGAAAGATAACACTCTTTACACAATTCATAAATTAGAAAGCAAAACTTGCAATCATGCACTCAAAATGTTTTGCTTAGATAATGCCTTGTCCATTTACAAGCTCATGAAGTGGAAATATAGACTTTGAATTAGTTATCTGTAGCTTCTACTCTTAACAACAACTACCAAAAAAATATGGGCACATTTCAACAATACCACTCCAAACTTATGAGAGAAAACTGATAACAAAACTTCTCAAGAAAACAGTGAATCAAAATGTTCTTCCTTAGGTGACAAATCTGTTCATTAGAGGCTCATGAAATGAAAGGATGAACTTAAGATCTATCTCTTGGAGAAAATA
>JASDQU010738381.1:101840-141947 GCA_032191745.1 Picea mariana | reverse complement strand
TCCTGCATTACCACACTTTGCAACAAATTTGAATAGTGAAATCAAACAAAATATCATGAAATCAAAATAACAAATACATGAAATGAAAATCTACACTAACAATTTACAATAAGCTTACCAAGATGGATCAGTGGCCCTTGCCGATGCCAACATGGAATCTTTTAGATCACCAGATGTTAACTTCTAGGAGAGACAAAATCACCGAATTCAATCTTGCATTAAACTCCAACAAGTAGGTTTACAAAAAGAGTTTTCTCATGAATCCATTCTACATCATAACAATTCTCCTTTAAGAACCATTCTTACATCATGATAATTCCTTCTCTAATCAGACCTATGAGGTCATATTTATACATAAAATCCATGGAGGAATGGATGAAACCGAATCCCCAAACTAAGAAAACAATTTTTACAATTTTAGGATAAATCCTCAAAATCTGTGATTTTTAACAATTTGGGCAGATTCGAGTTAGTCCCCCAGCCATATCTCCCAAAAAATTTCTAATTTAAAAAAATGTCCCACTTCTTACTCAATTTGTTATATTCTGGACAAAACCCATGTTTTATAATTTCTATATCTGATATCATATGCACAACAATCGAGGCACAAGTTGGCAGTTTGAGTTTTTTTGATAATTTTGGCAGAATCATTCCCCCTGAGTTATAGGTCCACACGTGCGAGATGGGTGAATTATGTCCCATAATTCGTCATGAAAACATCATTCTGGAAAAAACCCATGTGCTCGATTTTCCTCTAGAAGCTTTCCAAAATTTTGAATTATTTCTAGTATCGGATTAGCATAGGCTGGTACCAGAATAGACTGGGTACCTATTCCTACTGCTTAAGAGTCAAAGTGATTAGGATCATACATAATCAAACATTTAATCAAATTAACTCAATGAAACTAAACAAATCATGCTTTCATCATAAGTTACCTCTTATGCACGTGAACAAGGTCATCGAGTGTATCATGGAGGAAACAGTCAATTAGATACACATGGAATAGGTAAAATAGACTCAGATAGAAGGTAATATAGGGCATTAGAAGTGTCAAAATGGAGACTCAACATTCCCCCATGCTTAATTCATTGCATGTCCTCATGCAACAATGATCTTCAAAATTTCACAATTGATGATACTCTTCACTCGATCAAGCATTCCCTAAAGTTTCATCCTTCTTCAACTCCTAAGTTCCTATTAAACAATATAAAATTCTTGGCTTATGCTTCAAATTCTTACTCATGGTAAATTAGTTATGGTGACAAAGTGGAGTCATGAGTAATAGATTAGATATGTTAGTGATTTGACGTTAAGTCTTATCCAATCTGTTTTCAATCAAAGTTAGGAGAAAGGGGTTGGCTGTGACTCTAATACGATTATAGGATAGTGGCCAAGAGTTTTCATAATGACTTTGACTAATAGGCCCCCCTAGCTAGATTACCTTTCAAACAAAAGTGATATAAGCATAATTTAGATATCATTTGAAGAGAGGAACACATAAAAGAATACATCCCAAGATGATTAACTTGTTTCTTATCCAAGTTTGTAGAGATGAAGCTCTTCTTGTTTAGGTAAGGTGAATTACATATAATAAGGGTCCCACTTCTCATGAAAACCTATTTATTTTAAAGATAGAACTCTAAAGTGGATACTTGAAGGTTCTTAATAACATCATCCGAGAGATATAAAGGTCATCTCCTAGCCTTGATTTGATAATGATTGCTTCATAATGATACCCAAGGGTTTATGTTCAGTGTTAAGTGTGCCACTTTATGTTTTCAACTCCCTTTACCCGGCATAGCCCCACTGCCAGCAGGCTTGTTCAGTACCCTGACAGGTTTACCTTAGTACCGTATAAGCATGGCTCCGCTGCCAGTAGGCCTGTTCAGTACCCCGATGGGTTTACTTGTACTTCCTCATACTTCCTTTTTATTATATTACGTAAAAGATTTAACAATTTGGGCAGATTTGAGTTAGTCCCCCACCCATATCTCCCAAAAAAATTATAATTTTAAAAATGACCCTTCTTTTAATCAATTTGTTATATTCTGGACAAAACCCAAGTTTTAGAATTTCTAGATCTGATATCATATGCATGAAAATTGAGGCGCAATTTGGTAGTTTGAGTTTTTTTGATAATTCTAGCAGAATCATTCCCCCTGAGTTGGAGGTCCACACGTATGAGCTGGGTGAATTCTGACACATGTTTCCTCATGAAAACATCATTCTGGACAAAACCCAGGTGCCCGATTTTCCTCTAGAAGCTTTCCAAAATTTTGAATTATCTCTAGTACCAGATTAGCACAGGCTAGTACCAGAATAGGTGGAGCCTTGGTACTAGAATAGATTGGGTACCTATTCATGCTACTTAAGATTCAAAGTGATTAGTATCATACATAATCAAACATTTAATCGAATTAACTCAATAAAACTAAACAAATCATGCTTTAATCATAAGTTACCTCTTATGCACGTGAACAAGGTCATCGAGTGTGTCATGGAGGAAATAGTCAATTAGATACACATGGAATAGGTAAAATAGGCTCAGATAGATGGTAATATATGGCATTAGAAGTGTCAATATGGAGACTCAACATTACCCCATGCTTAATTCATTGCATGTCCTCATGCAACAATGATCTTCAAAATTTCACAATTGATGATACTCTTCACTCGATAAAGCATTCCCTAAAGTTTCATCCTTCTTCAACTCTTAAGTTTCGATTAAACAATATAAAATTCTTGGCTTATGCTTCAAATTCTTACTCATGGAAAAGTAGTTATGGTGACAAAGTGGAGTCATGAGTAATAGATTAGATATGTTAGTGATTTGACATTAAGTCTTATCCAATAAGTTTTCGATCAAAGTTAGGAGAAAGGGATGGATGTGACTCTAACACGATTATAGGATAGTGGCCAAGAGTTTTCATAATGAATTTGACTAATAGGTCCCCATGGCTATATTACCTTTCAAACAAAAGTGATATAAGCATAATTTAGATATCATTTGAAGAGAGGAACCCATAAAATAATACATTCCAAGATGATTAACTTGTTTCTTATCCAAGTTTGCAGAGATGAAGCTCTTCTTGTTTAGGTAAGGTGGATTACATATAATAAGTGTCCCACTTCTCATGCAAACCTATTTATTTTAAAGATAGAACTCTAAAGTGGATACTTGAAGGTTCTTAAGAACATCATCTGAGAGATATAAAGGTCATCTCCTATCCTTGATTTGATAATGGTTGCTTCAGAATGATACCCAAGGGTTTATGTTTAGTTTTAAGTGTGCCACTTTATGTTTTTCAACTCCCTTTACCCGACATAGCCCCGCTGCCAGTAGGCCTGTTCAGTACCCTGACAGGTTTACCTTAGTACCATACAAGCATGGCCCCACTGCCAGCAGGCCTGTTCAGTACCCCAGTGGGTTTACTTGTACTTCCTGATACTTCCTTTTTATTATATTACGCAAAAGATTTAGAATAATGTATAATGTTCATTGACATTTTTTAGAGTATAAGGAAGGTAGGTGGTACGAGAGTGTTTTAGATTTATTAGGCACATAATTAATTGTTTTCAATTATACCAAGGCTGAAATCATCCACATTCAAATTAAATCATCAGCTATTCAATGTATAATGTAACGTCTCGGATAATGACTAAGAGGTCCCTCTAGTTAATCCTATTAGGGTTCTCATGAAAGTTCATTGCGGTTTTACAAGGGCGGTCCACCACATGAGGTTTTCATCAATACCTCTCAAGAGAAACTTGTAAAGATAAACTTGGATAAGAACTTGTTGAATCAACTAGGTTAGTACTATACATAATTGTGTCACCACTTTTCAATGGATATTTCAATGAGCAATCACTTCTTCAAAATAATGAGGTAATAGGACAAGTGCACCCATTATCATATACAACTAAATGTGAAAATATATTCTTAAAGGAGAGCAAGGATGATTCATTTAGGGTTGAGTGTAGAAATGTAGGAGGAAGATGTACATGAGAGTAAAAACAATTCAACACAAGACTTAAATGATCCTTGATAGAAAGAACATGAAGATATTAGCCCATACCTCTAATTACCTAAAGTAAAAACAATGTTAAGCAGATGACAAAGATCATATCACTTTGGCATCAGTACCAGATAAGTAATGGAGTAGGTTTCTGCAGTACTGGAACAAATAGTATTGGAACAGAGTGACATGATGGATAATTTTTGCTCATTCATGACGACAACCACTTCACCAAGGAATTCAATGATAATATATGAGGAGATGTATAGGAGGGATTGCAAAATTTCATGGTAGGAAGTGTGCAATAATTGAGAGTAACCATATGTTTACTGCATAATTATTCTAATTCCTTTAGTAAAACGAAAAATGTTGAATTTATATGTTCTAGTACTTAAATCGAGCAACAAAACTTGAATATATGATAAGAGCTACCAACACCTCATTACCAGTATCGGATCACCTGAGTACTGGATGGATGCAAGGTTGTTCTTCAGTACCAGAATAGTGCAGAGTTGTGGTTCAGTACCAGAATAGTGCAAACCTCCTCCTTTGGTATCAGATGAGCATACAGGCGACCATCAGTACCAGATGAGCATAGTATCGGATGAGCACAGGAATGTTGTTCAGTACCGTATGAACACAGACTTTCTCCTTTGGTACCATATGAGCACATAAATGACCATTAGTATTGAAATAGAATGATACCAAAATTCTAGAAATAACTATCAAATCCCAGCACTGAACATGTTGATTTGGTCTCGCCGACGAAAGTTGCAAAATAATATGAAGGTTTCAACAACCACTCCCCCATGCCTAAGGTTTTTCATGGCCTCATGCAAACTATGTGAGATGCTAAAAAAAGGCTGCTCAGAGAGTTGTGAACACCTGCTAAAAACAAACCAATAGAACTAATTAAAACTAGATTTTTATTCATGCTTAAAAACATAAAATTTAGGTAAAATGTCAAAAGTTGAATTATTAGCTATGAATAAAATAGTTTGGACTTAACATTCAGTTTCAACTGCTACTAAAAGATCACTTAATCGATCATCCTTGTGAAATAGCAGTCTTAAAATAGATAGGTAAATATAAAGCATGAATGCATCATTTTTAACAACTTTAAGGAAAAAGAAGAATTTTGAAGAAATAGGTCATGAAACACTCCCTTAAGTGTTATCTTCTGTTGACAAGGATGTATTTTCCACTTTTGAAACCCTTCCAGTATTATGTGTGCATTCGGAGGATGAAGATATTCCCTTCTCATAAGATTGCAAACAAAATCATCATAACTTTTAAAAAGAAATCTACTATAGGAACAAAAGATGTTAAACTGATTTCTTTATTAGCTTTTGACATTCCCATTTATGAAAAGTATGAAAAGATAGGTTGCATTGTACTTATGTCCAACATTTATTTATTTATTTACCTATCCTACTCTAATTGAACAAAATAAAATGTCCTTCAAGTATAGGAATACTTCCAGTGAAGCCATGTGCGTAATAGGGTTATAAATATCTCCATACTCAGGTTTAAAAGATAAATTTTAATGCATAACGGAGTATGAAGGACCATCTTCTTTGATGATGAGATCAAGCAATAAATAAAAGAGTGGGGTGACCTAATAACTAATTGAAACCATATTTCAATAATATCACTATATTCTTGTTTCTCTTCTTTGTTTAGGTCACACCGAATGTCCTCCTCTACCATGCAATGCAGATTATCCTCTTCAAGATGATTGGTCTTTGGAGTACATACATGATCTGTTGAGAGGCATGATAAGGACTCCTTAATCTCAGGTTCCACTAGTTTCTCTCCATTGAATTCTCTCCATGATTCTTTATTCTCCTTAACAAATTGACAAGAGGAATCCGACAGGACTTCCAAATCTTCCTGTGGAGAGACAACTAGATTCTTGACTACTGTGAAGATATGCTCTTCATGAGAGGCGGATATCCTAGTTGCTGCCAGAATGCGAGAAAGTTCTTCAAGGAATATTCTTCAAGCTCTTGATCATCCTTGAATTACTCTAGCTGGTTGGTGATACCTATTTCGCAACACAGATTAGTACTCTGGGGGTTCTTACAACACCCCAAACATGATTTATCATTAAAGATCTAAATTTTAAAATTATTTGCAAAAGAAAAAGACACCAAACTTGATAGGTCATCCATAAAACCAATACAAAACCATTAAAGAAATCTGATTCTAATACTACCTATTACCGTTTACAACTCCCCGGCAATGGCGCCAAAATGTTGGTGCAATTATTTGCATAATATATTACCAAACATAAATTATCAACCGGGCTTCGTAATCAAAAGAGTTGATGCACTATATATGCCGATAATAAATAGGTTCCTATGTCTGATAAGTATAATTCAATCAAGAAAACCATATAAAAAACCAATACTCTGTTTTCACACTTCAAAGCTAACACTCTTCACACAATTCATAAATTAGAAAGAAAAACTTGTAATCATGCACTCAAAAGATTTTGCTCAGATAATTCCTTGTCCATTTACAAGCTCATGAAGTGTAAATATGGACTTTGAATTAGTTATCTGTAGCTTCTACTCTTAACAACAACTAGAAAACAAATCTGGGCACATTTCAACAATACCGCTCCAAACTTATGAGAGAAAAATGATAACAAAACTTCTCAAGCAAAGAATGAATCGAAATGTTCTTTCTTAGGTGACAAATCTGTTCATTAGAGGTTCATCAAATGAAAAGATGAACCTAAGTTCTATCTCTTGGAGTAACTAAACTAACAAGTGAGATGCTCCATTAAAGATCATGTATGGTGAAATATGGAGATCCAACTGTTCCTGCATTATCACACTTTGCAACACATTCGAATAGTGAAATCAAACAAAATATCACGAAATCAAAATAACAAATACATGAAATGAAAATCTACACTAACAATTTACAATATGCTTACCAAGATCGATCGGTGGCCCTTACCAATGCCAACATGGAAGCTTTTAGATCACCATATGTTAGCTTCTAAGAGAGACACAATCACTGAATTCAATCTTGCATTAATCTCCAACAAGTAGGTTTACAAAAAGAGTCTTCTCATGAATCCATTCTACATCATAACAATTCTCCTTTAAGAACCATTCTTACATCATGATAATTCCTTCTCTACTCAGACCTATGAGGTCTTATTTATACATAAAATCCATGGAGGAATGTATGAAACCCAATCCCCAAACTAAGAAAACAATTTTTACAATTTTAGGATAAATCCCAAAAATCTGTGTTTTTTAACAATTTGGGTAGATTCGAGTTAGTCCCCCACCCATATCTACAAAAAAAATTCTAATTTTGCAAAACGGCCCACAAGTTACTCAATTGGTTATATTCTGTACAAAACCCATGTTTTATAATTTATAGATATGATATCATATGCATGGAAATCGAGGCACAAGTTCGTAGCTTGAGTTCTTTTGATAATTTTGGAAGAATCATTCCCCTTGATCTGGAGGTCCACACATGTGATATGGGTGAATTCTGATTCCAATGTCCTGATTAAAACATCATTATGGACAAAACCCATGTGCCCAATTTTCCTCTGGAAGCTTTTTAAAATTTTGAATTATTTCTAGTACTGAATTAGCACATGCTGGTACCGGAATAGGTGGAGTCTTGGTACCGGAATAGACTGGGTACCTATTCATGCTACTTAAGAGTCAAAGTGATTAGGATCATACATAATCAAGTATTTAATTGAATTAACTCAATAAAACTAAACAAATCATGCTTAAATCATAAGTTACCTCTTATGCACGTGAACAAGGTCATTGAGTGTATCATGGAGGAAACAGTCAATTAGATACACATGGAATATGTAAAATAGGCTCAGATAGAAGGTAATATATGGAATTAGAAGTGTCAAAATGGAGACTCAACACCTTCCCACTTAAAATCATCCTTGTCCTCTAGGCTAAATATGAAAAAATTGTTGCAAAATGGTAGCTGGCTCCTAGGTGGTGCTGGAGCCGCCCTTGTTTTTTAGTCTATCACAATTTTCATTTTGATACTTGAAATCTAGAGATGGTTTTATTTTTCCCTCTAATATTTTGAGACCTCTGAAACCTTGTCACGTGAGCAACGATGATGTTCTACTCTCGAAGCAAGTCCTACATTTCGTAAGAATGTTCCCTCTTTTTGCTCTACTTCAGGATCTCACAGATCGGATACTATAATTCATGAACTCACATGTCCCGAGTCACGAAATGGCGAAGTCATTTAAAATTTTCACTCAAAGCGGTAACCAGGGTAAAATCTTTCAACTCATGATTAGACGTCGTGGGGGTTTCGTGCCTCGGCGTTCGCCAAACCAAAATTTTTATTTTTACAGCCCCAAGAGTCGAGGACACGAGGTCTTGTCTGCATAACCCAGGTCAAGGATTAAAGGAAAAAAGATAACCGTGGTAAAATTTGTTCTCGGCATTTTGCCACTCGGCACTATCTTTTTCAAAAGTTACAGCTTCTAAACCCCGACCCACGAAGTCACGATGTAATTATAACATGGTTAATTAATCACTTAATCCAAGATTATCTTCTCCTTAATTAAACCTTGTTATCGCGATCTTGCGATTTAGCAACTCGGCATATAAATCCCCCAGAAAATTATCCTCGAAGTTTCGAGTTGCGATAAGGCGAATAAAATGATTATAAAATTAATTATGCCCCTACCCACAATTACCTTTAATTAAACTAAAATCGATCTTTGCAGTCTCGGGAGTTAGAGACTCAAAATGTTAAAGAAAAGTTCCCGATATAGCGAATAGCGAGATATTAATTACCGTTGGCAAGATTGGGGTAATTAAGCTGAATCAAGACACATCCCAAATTTCGATGCTTGCATGATTCTCGAGGAAGCCTTTTCACTCCATAGGCCAACTGACTTTTAAACCGCCAAAATTTATGACATTAATTGGGAAATAGGGTAAATCTATGTGTAAGATCGGATTTTTACAGCATAAATTTATTTCTAATTTTGAATTGACAGGTTTGTTTTGAAAGGTACCGAGTTTTTCAAATATATGTAAGAGTTGCAATTCATAGTAACAAATGCATTTTCATAGCACGCAGAGCTCATCACTTCTGAGTGAACTTACTTCAGTATGTATACGCAGTTCTATCGCAGAAGAGCTAAAATGCCATCTTCAGCCATGGCTCCGTGGAAAGCAGCAAAGGCAAATGTTGAGGTCGCAGGACAAGGCTCGAATAATGTCTCTGATACTTCTCCCCTAAGTGTCGACTTGTTCCCTAACTGGTCATTTGTTTCAGACATTCTGCAATCAGAATTGGTGGATTATTCAGATGACTCTGAGGACAATGAAAGAGATGATCTAAACACCAAGTACAAAATAGTCGTCCAATCCGGAATGCACAGAGTAGCATCCAGGCCATGGTTTCTTCCATATTATGACATGGTCCGATGGGCATTAGATCATGTGGACATACCGACCAGGACTATCATGGACGAGCAGAGAGTCACTATAGGGACTTTTAGGGAGGAGCACTTGCAAACCATGTATAAGCTACCCACGACATTTGACTACACATATGGCGCTGAGTTCCTGGAGGAATTCAAGGAGAAGGAGTGCATACAATATGATAAAACAATGTCCGGTTTGATAAAGGATTGGGTTTCACGCACCACGGAGTTCAGAGCTAATGACCACGACATTTATTCAATCAATTCGTTGGAACCACAGTATAAATATGTGGCCATGATGACATGCCGGTTATATGGGAGAGAGGACACATCACATTTTTTCCTTGCGTGGGTGCCTCTAATGTTTCGGGTCGCAGAAGGTTGCTCTTTTAATTGGGCAAGGATGTTGTCGGATAGCTTAGCCAGTCGGGTCACAGAGTATTAGGAACAGAAGGAGAGTGGGAAGGCGTCATCATTCTACATGTCCACATACATTATGGACACAATCTATTCTATGACACCGTTTCCATTGATGAGTTGGGGTTGGACTCCGGCCGAAGACAAGCCCATACATATATATCATGGAAAACTCTGGGAAAAAAAAGAAGAAAATTTCGCGTATGAAATTTTTAATTGGGTGATGGTGCCCCTGCACGTCGCCATTTTTGGTCACCCACCACCCCGTATCCTGGACAACATAGCAACAAATCTGAGCAGCATAGCGGACTGGTATGTGGAGGTCAAATTTTCTCACCTCAGATTTTTCGGGGCTTCTGTTCCCCCACATGCATTGCCATTTTTCATTCCTGACAAGCTGGCTTGTCGTGAGGTCGCCCAACAGACAGTAATTGGCAGTTTAAGTAAAGAGCTCAAAGGGTATTCAAATAAGGTGTGGCCATATTTTCCCATTCGTTTAAATTCTTATTCTTTATTAGATTTCGGGCATGCCAAAGCCGAGGCCGCTGCCCCAGAAGACCTAAATTTGGTCTCAATCGAATACAAGAAGCATGATCCACAGAGGATCGTGAGCAATCATTTGGCTAATTGCGGGCTAAAATGATTTGAACATGAGAATTCTCCCTCGGATGACATTTTCTGAGGAGCGAGGTCCTATGAAGAAATTCTGGCTTGGATCCAATCCTTGGCACCCAAGGATAGAGCCGGGGTATTGAAATTCCAAGTACACCGACGAAGCTGTCTCCCTGCTGTATTGTGGGTGAGGGTTCAGGTATTTCAGAGATGAAACAAAAGGAGGTTGAAGGTTCTAAAGATGCAACTCCCGAATCAGGGAACACCAGGACAAAGAGGAGAAAACGAAGAATCTAGAAGCAAAGGAAAAGACTTCGGACCCGCCTAAGAAACAGAATCCGGAGATAGAGATAAAATCCCCAGAACCACCGAAGAAGTAGAACCCCGCCGACACCCCAGGAAAATTGGCGAAACAGGTCAGAGAACCCATCACATTTGTCACCCCTTTGCAGTCGGTGCAATGAAATATCGAAGAAGGATGGATATTCAATGAGGAGCTGAGGCCCACAAGAGCAGAAGAACTCCCTCCAAATGAGTTTTTCTTTGATAAAAAGAGAAAAGAATCAGTAAAAAGAGAATTCTACCAGGAAGGAGAGTCGACTGTCAAAAAGTATAAAGTTATGGCAGATGGAAAAGATAAAAAGAATGAGCAATTTGCCACTGAAATCACAGGGACACTAGGAGTGTATGCCTCGACAAATCAATTCTCAGTCAGACTTTTGAAGAACCAACTTAAAAGACAGAATTTCCTAATCAAGACTCTTGAAGCCAGATTGGCGACAACCGCAGAGAATGCTAAAGTTCAGGCGAGCGTGGAAATAGAACAGAACAGATTGGCCGACAAAAATGAAATAGAGGTGCTCAAAGCTAATCTTGAGCAAGCACAGTTGGCGGTCCAGGATGGTCGGACGCAAGCGAGCCAACATAGTAGTTTGACTGAACAACTGCGGGCTCGGATAGAAATTTCCGAGAGAAGAATGATAGACCTCGGAATATTTAAATCCCAAGTGAGCGAGATTCGGAGCAGAATCTCTTCAGCACAACATAATTTGCTCGCCAAGGTGGGAGTGATCCAGGAAAAATGTTTGTTGATCAATCAGGTTTCTGAGAATTTATCGGTCAGAGAAAGGGATGCAAGAGTGGCTTGGGTCACCTTCCAGGAGGCGGTAATAGCCACGAACAACCAGGTTTCGGTGGGTACTCCCAGGTTCACCATTTCGGAGCAAAACCGAGGAAATATTCTATTGAAGGAGTGGGAGAACAACATCACCATGGGCAAGGAGCAAGCCCAAAAGGTAACCAGTTCCCTAGAATAATCCTTTAATTCTATAGATGGCGAGCTGTTGGACATTGACAGCGGAGGCAATGCCGAAGAGTTGATGCAAATGAATGTGGAACAGATCTCACTTGATCTGAAAGATAAGGAAGAAAGAGATTCGACTAATATCTCTCAGATGAATATGGTGGACATAGTCCAAGTTGATAAGTACATGATCAAACCCAGCGCGCAACTAAGTGCCCTCAACATCATCGACTCACAAATGGAATACAAGTTGCAGTAGTTAGCTCGAGAATGTTACTTCGTCAAGGCTAGTTGTCAAGAAGAACCATCACAGCTCATATCCCAGCTAGTGGAAAGATGTATCGCCTGCACCGAGTCCATGCGACGACAAACACCTGGCACCAAGTGAAGACAGATTAGGCAAAATGGAGCGATTTCTCTCTTCTCGGTCATAACCAAAATTTTGCAACTATTGAGATTCTATCTGCTTTGTAAAAATTGTATAAATATATCCCAGAAAGAAATAAACAGGGATGGACCTTTTTGTGTCTTTGTAACAGAATTTTACATGGAGAGTTAATACAAGCAGATCTGAAGATTCTCAATTCCGTCACTACTGTGTTACAAGTTTGCTTCCTTGTTTCTCATTTTTCCATTTTAATTCATATTCATAATTGATGTGCTTCGTTATACTTTAGTACGACCACTACTATAACGAATGAATTTGGGTTTTCTATAATTGTTTATTGTCTTTCCTCTGCACCAGCTATCAACGGTTGTAAGACCAATCTGCATTTTCATAATTCTACATATATTCTTTGTTACATTGGTTATTTTCTTACATATTTTCTTCTCCCATTTGTGTCGTGATATTTTCCCCTAGTAGGAAGCTTACGTTGTAAACAGCTCAATGTTTTTCTCCCACCTTGCACCTTTTATTAAATAATACAGTTACAGGAACGAGCCTTATATTTGCATCCATATTTTATTTTTGCAACCGTAAGTTCTCTTTTATAAGACCAAACTGAGAAAACACTTAACCTTTCTTAAATTTTTTCATACCTTTACTGTTCCCCCATGACAGTTCCTGTACCAACTCAACTGAACGTTAAACCCGAACTACTGAATCAAACACACATTGCCTTAAACCTCTTCGATACCATTCTTAAGACGACAACTAATCGGGCTGAACTCGAACAATCATGGACAGCCATTGAACGAGACATAACTATTCGGGAACAATTGGAAGCTATACAACGCCAACGCAGGAATCTTCCCTAGTTTCCTTCACCAAAGGTTTACAATTCTCTCTTCTACACCTATCACCCACTTTCGGATGCCTTGACACTGTAATTTTAAGCCTTAAGTACAGACTCAGGAACAACAGGTGGCATCTGCTAAAGTTGTATCTTTCCATTAGACTTGTTGAAACAAAGTTTATTATTGCTTCTTTTAACCTTAAACTCAATTTTTATTTGGTTATGGAGGCACCCTTAGTTCTAAAAAGTCTTTCAATAGGTTCGGGTTTCGGGGTTTAGCTATTCACAAAGTATGATTTTTAAATAACAACTCCAAAGTCCCAATACCGAAGTCTCAAAAAGTGATTGCTTAAAATAAATTAAACCGAATTAAAATGAATAATTAAAAACGTTTAACGACTTTCTAAGTTTTTTTTATTTTCTTTCTCGGCCATCTCAACTTAAACAACAGTTCAAAGTTTTGGTGTGTTTTTTTACGAAATCCCTTTTTAATCGCGATTAATTAAATTTTAAACACACTTAACAAAAATGTTAATCAATCACATTTCGGAAAATCAAAGAGTTATCACTCTTTCTCACTCAAAAAACATTGAAGCCTGAAATCCAAAAAGTATTAAGCGCTAATTAACTGAACATTAAAATAGGTTTAATGATATTAAATGACTTTTTGCATTTTGCTATTTAGAAGTTTTCAAAGACATTCCTTTCAAAATACTAGTTTTGAATCGCTGATATTTAGCAACACTTAGTATAAATTAAAGAAATATCATATAGTGTAAGATGCTTATCTCTAGACGTACTCTCCTTATCAAGGAAAATGAATTTCTGAACCGTAGAAAGCACAGTCTAATTAAGACAAGCTAAAGGTGAATACATATTTCTAATTCAAATTTATTTCTCACTTTCAGTAAATCAGTAAGTTGTATTTGAGAAAGCTTATGCCTTATTCTCCATAACAACTACTTTCTTCTTATCAAAGGTATAATGGCACCCAGAAAAACGCAGAAAAGTAATGATGACGTCGGTGAAATATTAGGTACGAATTCGGATGTTATATCCGATCCTACACCACATGTTGTAGATTTGGTCTGGTCCTAGATGCATATTTTTGAAATCTTGGAGCATGAAGTTAGGAATTGCCCTGACGATTTCGAAAATGAAAAGACTGAAAATAAACTCAGACATATAGTAGAGGTCGAGCTCCATAAAATATATACACAGTCGAAACTCACGCCATACAACGACATGATAAACTGGGCTCTGATGAACATCTATGTGCAGACCAGGAGTATCATGAAGCATCAAAAGGTCGTTGTTGGCTCGTTCATACCAAAACATATTCAAGTAATGTACAAGCTATCCCCTATTTCTAAATACATTTATAATTCCGAATTCGTAGAAGAATTTCAAAGAAAGAAGTGTATAGAATTTGACCAAACATATCCAGATATAATCAAAGAATGGTGGGGAATCACAACAAAATTTAGAGCTGATACCCATGGAATTTTTTCCACAATATCGTTAAATGAATATAGTTTATATAGAAACGATGTTATGTAGACTATTTGGGAGGAAAACCCCTACCCATTTCCCCGCGGAAAGGGTGCCAATCATACATGAGGTAGCCGAGGGTTACACTTTCAATTGGGATAATATTTTGTCAGATAACCTAACCAAGGAGATTGCAGAGTACCAAAGTCAAATTCAAAGGGAAAGCCTGCGTATTTTTATATGTCTGCATATATTATGGACGCTATCTGCTATATGACCCCTTTCCATTTGATGAATTGGAACTGGAATTCAACCTGTGTAGAAACCATCCATATCTATCATTCTCAATTATCAGAAGAGAAAGCAAAAGATTTATTTTACGATATCTATCACTATGTAGTGATACCTGTGCATAAAATATTGTATGGATACCCACCCCCTTGGATTTCAGAGAAAATCATGGGAAACCTCAAAACAGTTGTTGATTGGTTTATCAAAGATAATTTCTCTTATGTCAGATTCTTCGGTTTCTCAATTCCCCCCCATGCTATGCCTAAATTTATCCCTGACAGATTGGTGTGCAGAGAAGTGGCATACCAGATAATAATAGGAGGCATTGGTACAGAGTTAAAAAGAACTCAGAAGAAATTCTGGCTAGTTTTTCCTATACAGATTGGGAAGTTTTCATTTCTTAATCTTGGCCATTCTAAAGTGGAAGCCTCAACATTAGAATTCATTAAGATGGTAGATATTGAACTCAGAAAGCATGACCCATACCAAATTGTTGGAAATCATCTAGCTCATTGCAACTTGAAAACATTCAAGCATGAAGACTCCCCCTGTGACGACATATTCAAAGGAGCCAGCGC
Source organism: Picea mariana (assembly GCA_032191745.1). Lineage (NCBI taxonomy): Eukaryota > Viridiplantae > Streptophyta > Pinopsida > Pinales > Pinaceae > Picea > Picea mariana. Next base: position 126,542 of record JASDQU010738381.1, on the reverse strand, counting down.
ATATGAGGAGATATTAGAGAGAGTCCATGCATTACCCCATGACCTACAGACCAACTCTCTTTCTTTCCAGAAGCACATACGAAGTGGGTTGCCAAAAATACTACAAAGGGAATCAATAACCTCTCCTTCATAACAAGAAGAGATACCTCCATGTTTCGAATCAAAATCTCAAGATAAAGGGACTATAGAGGAGAACCCAAAGAATCCTGAAAAGTATCCAGAAAGACCATAAAATTCGCAGACAGAGCATTCAGGGTCTGAAACAAATTCCAAATCCGAGACTCCTTTAAAATCAGATCAAACGATTCCTCCTTCATCGTCAACTATTCTTGCCGATATTCCCAAAACAACAGAAGGAACACAACTCATAGAGTTAGGAAGCCCTATTGCAACATTGAATCCTTTACAGTCAACCTTTGGGACTCCCCATCTTGAAGTTATGTATGTAAGCGATCTTACCCCAATCCTCATTGAAGAAACACCTCTCACTGATTACTTTTTCAGTAAGAAAAGAAAGGTTGTGGTAAAGAAAGAGATGCACCTGACAGAGGGTGCAATGGTAAAAAAAATAGAGCACTTGTGGATGGAGGAAATATAGAAGAAGAGTATTTTTCTACAAAGGTAGAAGGTTGTTTAGGATCTCTTGAAACGACCAATTTGTTTTCATTTGATAACTTAAAATAAAGGCTTAAGAAAAAGAATCAAATGATATCCTAGTTGCAAAGCCAAATATGGAACACCGAGAAAAATATCAGAGATGAAATAAATAATGGACTGGAACAAGCCAGAGCTGCTGATGAACAAGAGATTCAACTACTCAAGTCTAGTTTAGATGATATGTATAAGAAGATGGAAGCCAGTCATGGGCAGGTCATCCAGTAGGAAGAATTAGTGAGGCAATTGCAGGATAAGTTGAATTCTGTTCAAAATCAGGTGATAGATTTAAAAAAATTTCAAGCCCAGGCACTAGAGGTGCATATGAAGATAGAAGCATAGAAACAAAGATTGATTTCTAAAGTAGAGGTTATTCAGAACTATTTCCGAGAAGTAATTCAATATTTTAATAACATTGTTTGCAAAGAAAAAGAGGCTAAAGCAGCCCGGGATAATTTTCAAAAGGAAGTTATACTTTCGGCAAAAGAAGAGGTATCAAAAACTACAAGTTTGTCTGTCACAGAGTAGATCAGAGGTGATATCATGCTTAAAGTATGAGAGGCCAACATTTCCGAAAGAAAGAAAATGGCCAAGGAGGTCAAGGATGATTGTGAAGAGACCTTCAATTTTCTAGACAAAGGATCATTAGGCATTGAAAAAGACAATTGTCATGGGCTACTAGGATAGATCAATATTGTAAGACATCAACTGAACTCAAAGAGAACTTGAATGAAATTCAGATTGAAATTTTCCAATTAAAAGTGATTGATGTTACCCAAATAGATTGGTGGTTAGTGAAGACAAATTTAAAATTGCAATTAGTTAAGTTTGTTGACAAAGGGATTGCAGACCGATTTCCAAAAATTCAGAGGAAACTTTATCTGTTCGAGGAAAAGGATATACCAAAGCCTCCTATATTTTTAGTGCATTTTCTAGAAAACTGTATTGAATGTCTCGGACCAAAAGAAGGAGATATTTCAAAGAAGCAATGATGTATCATATTGTAGGCTCATGTTATCAAGATGATAGAGAAATAAAAGATAACCATGCAATTGATTCAAGTTTTCATTTTTGTAACCGTTAGCCCCTAGGTGTTAGGAAATCACCAACCATCAAGAATTGGTGACTTTGTATAAATATAATTTCATAAACCAAGAAAATGTTTTTTTGTGGCCAATTGTACTAGAAATGTTTTCTTCATTTATAGTGATTAATGAGAATACAAAACAAAGATTCCATATTCTGTCGACCCTGAGTTATGTGTTCCTGTTTACTTTCATTTTCAACATCTCTCCCTTATATATCTTTGATCAATGTTTAACTGCAATTTAGTACAACATATGATGTGGTTAAGAGTTATTTGGTTATCTAATCGTTTGAAGTTATTCCTCTATTCTTTCTAGTAATAGGCTCAAGACCTGTAGGTTATTTAGATTACTATATTTTTTTTTCACTTCATTAGAGTTCTCTTGTCTTTCTTCTTCTCCTATTGCAAAGTAAGATTCCTCCATGATTGATGCCTCACTTTGTTTAAACAGCTTTATGTTTTTCTCCCATCACTTTCATGATTTTCGAATTTGACTCAGGAACAGGAAACGACCCCTGAAACTATTCTATTATTAATTTAAGTTCAGGAACTTTTCTCTTATAATCCGAAACAGAAATAGCAAACCTTGAAAGAAAAGTAATAGATTTTTTTTAACCCTTATCCCTCATGACTGTACCTGTTACAATATAGCCCAATATAGAACCCATCCTTTCAGATCAGACTATCATTTCTTTAAACATATTTAACACTATATTACAAACAACAAACACCCGGGTTGAATTAGAACATTCATGGGTAGCAATTGAATGAGATATAATCATCCAAGAACACTGGGAAGCTAGACATAGACAATTAAGAAACCAACCATATATTTTCTCTTAGTAACTGACACATTTTATACCATAAATCTCTCTACCTTTTTTCAGATGCCTAGACTTTATACTTTAAAATCCTTAAGTTTAAACTCTGGAACGCCATCATTTTGGCATCATTTCCGGGGATGAAGAAATGAAACTATTTTCCCTGGGAAGAATGACATTGATATTTTCTTTCTTTGGTAGAAAATATTGAAAAACCTTATAAGGCTACTTTCATCTTTCACTTGGCAACTCCACGATTAATAAACTGGATTTTAACCGAAAGAATATCAGGAAGAATCTAGATGACAAACAGACTTCCCCTGTATCTGATCTAGAAATTTTTTTGAAATCAAGAAGATACCTTAAACACACTGCTTCATCAACAAATAAGATTTATCAACCTAAATTTACACAGTCGAATGCTAAGCATCTACTTGAAAGGTAAAATACCCACTCCCTTGCCGAGAACTATCCACTAATCATATTGAAACCCTAGAGTCTGGATTGTTCTTACCCGAATTTAAAATTGAGACTTTCTCAATTGTTCCTTTCACCTATAAAAGTAAAATATCTATCTCACTCCCTACCTCGATTGACCTTTCTTTACTTCCTGAAGTTCAGATTCCCATCTCTCAGAGCTATGACGAATATATTGTATACCTTCACTCAACTCCTGTCGATTTGTATATTCACCCTGTGATTCCAAAGAAACTAGTCCACGATTTCCAAGCCCTTATTTTGAAATTTTCCTCTCCCTTGACGACCAATTTCGTGAAACCATCTCACCCTATTTAACTCCAACCGAAGGGTTACTACACGCCTTTAAAATTCCTCTTTATAATCTCCAAGTTTCATCTCCTAAATTTTCAATGGATGCGGTTGGAGCAGGTGGTTCCGAAGGTGTAGGAGGAGGAGGAGGCAGTCATGGACCACCTCCCCCTCCTAGGATTTTTGCTAAGGTAGCCACTAGATACACCCTTCTAGTACTCCCATTTCCCCTCCATCACCTACCTAAAAATTATATGAAAAATCTCTCGAAATTCACAGGGGAGGGAGATTTGACTGCTGTCAAAAATATCAATTTATTTGATCAATTTGCTGACATCCTTGGTATTGAACATGAGGATGTTTATTCGAGACTCTTAGTTCAAACCTTTGAAGGATAGGTGAGAACTTGGTTCCGAGGTCTAGCAACAGGATCGATAGGGTCATACGGTGAGTTGGAAAGTGATTTTATCATACAATGGGGAGAAAGGAAAGACAATATCTAATATCTAACCGAGTTTGGGGCTTTGAGAAAGAAAAATTATGAATCGGTTCTCGAGTTTACCTAAAGATTTAATAAACTGTATAATAAAATTCCAGCTGAGGTTAAACCTTCCCAACCTACAACGAATGCAACTTTTGTTGGAGCTCTCGATCTTGATTTCACTCTGTTATTGAGGGAAAGAGGATCAATAGACCTCACCAAGATGCATGATGATGCCTTAGAAATCAAGTCAAATATGATGGCATCAAGTAACCTAAAAACAAAGTTTGAAATATGAAATAGGGAAACCATATGGTACAGAGACCAAGCGGGACCCTCTGGATTACGTAGGTCTTCTGAAGGCAAGATGGATGACATGGTGAGGATAATTAAAGAATTGTCGAATAAGATATCAATAATGGATTTGGATCAATCAAAGAATGATCATCTCCCTAGAAAGGATTTCAGAAGCAATCCTAACCCTCAAACAAAACAAAGACAAATTAAGAGTGAGGATCAAAAGATTCAAGCTCCCTTCAAAAATTAAAATTTTATAGGAGGAGAAGACATGCAAGAGTTTGAGTTGTTAGAATAAGACATAAATAATCTTGGTGATGACTATCAACAGCCTTATTTAACAAGACAAGATTATGAAAAATCCTTAAAAATAGAGTACATATATGAAAATAACAAGAACAACGAGATTAAAGAAGATTCATACTATCAAGGAATCGTTGATGACATAATGGCCGAACTCCACCAGAAGTACAATCTAAGGCCTAGAGGCAGGAATGTCACAACCACCCCAGCGAATAAAATCTTTCCAAGCGGGGAAACAGATGAGGTAGTTCCAAAAGCTACTGAAAATAAGACTGTTAAAACCAAAACAACTGGCACACAACCTACTAAGGCAAAGCCAATAGAAACATCAATTATCAACACAAGGAAAACAAAGGATCATATGGCTGAAACAAAAACCTCACAAAAAACTAAAATTGAAAAGAAAGGGATAGAATTCCAAACCACAGAATTTGATAGAACAACGAGAAATTTCAGTCTAGAAAATGAAATCAATAAAATCAAAATCCCTATACCTTTTGTTGAAATGGAAAAAAATCTAATATATAGAAAGTGAATTGCCAAAATAATTAAATTTTCAGATACTGAAAGTTAGGCTGACATGATAAATCTAAAAGATGACAAGCCTAATATAATTTTTGGTCCACATTTCAATGGTGCTAGAGATATCGTTTCTCCTTTCTATATCACACTAACTGTGCACAATCACCTGCTCCATAATTGCATGTTGTATTCTGGAGCCTCTCACAATGCAATTCCTAAAGCCATTATGGACAGACTTGGTCTCGAAATCACTCAACCTTATGGAGATCTGTATTTGTTTGATTCGATAAAAGTCAAATGTATAGGTATGATAAAATATTTAGTAGTTAATCTTGCACAGATACCTATGAAAAATGTTCTAATGGATCTGGTTGTTGCTGATATACCGCCAAATTATGGCATGTTGTTATCTAGATCTTGGGGTGCCAAACTTGGAGGATCCCTCCAACTCAACATGACGTACGCCACGATCCCGATTTTTGGAGGAGAGTTCACGCGCTTGCACATAGAAACCAGGTTAGTGTTTATGGTAAGTGACCTACTTAACCCAAATAACTACCCTGTTTATATTGCTGATCAGGATCTAGGGAATTTTATTCTATCTATTGATGATGATATTGATGTATGTATAGAAGAAAGCTGTACAGAAAAGAAAAAAGAAAAAGAAGAAAAAATAAATGAAGATGTATATAGTTTAGGAGTTTGGAAAATGTTTTTTGATGGCACTTCATCTTGTGAAGGAGTAGTAGTTGGAGTTATTTTCGTGGCAGCCAATGACAAATTCATTATACCTTCTTCTTATAGACTATAATGGGACATTGATTATACTAACAATTTTTGTGAATATGAGGCTCTAGTCCTAGGATTAGAAGCTGCCAGAAAATTAAAGATCAAAAACTTAGAAGTCTACGGTGATGCTAAACTGATCATAAAACAAATCAATCATCAATACCAGGCTAAGAACCCGAGGTTGAGAGATTATAGGAACTATGCTTGGGATTTGATTGAGAATTTCTTTTCACTAGTTAATGTTCATTACATCCCTAGGAATGAAAATCAACAAGCAGATTTGCTGGCTAAAGCAGCCTCGACCTTTGCACCTCCAATGGTTTTCAAACTTAAATATCATATAGAGATGAGTCATAGGCCCTCAATACTGAATAACATACAACATTGGCAGGTTTTTGAGGATGATGAACAACTCAAAATTGTTTTAGAAACAGTAGATGAGTTTGCTAAAACACATGTCGACCAGGAAAATTAGAATGATCCCAATTGGATCATGTAGGAAGGGGAAGATCCCCAAGAGTTTCAAGACAAGTTTGCAAATCATCACATGCTTGTATTAAAAAATAATCAGATTCCCAAAGGCTTGATCCCTTTAGAGAGGTTATTTAATCATGATGACATCCCTTTGAAGTCCACTCTATAGCCCAAACTAGAGGAAGTTGAATATTGTGACATAGGTACCAAAGAAAATCCGAGGTTGGTAAAGTTATCCAAATACCTTCCTTCTGAGATAAAAACAAAGTATGCCGATTTGCTTAGACAATATCAAGATTTTTTCTCTTGGTCCTATGATGAATTGAGGACTTACGATACTTCCATTATGGAACATAAAATCTCTCTGAAACAAGGTGTCAAACCTTTTAGGCATAATCTCAGGCAGATAAACCCCATACTGCTGGGAGTAATAGAGAAAGAAGTGAAGAAACTCTTAGATGCCAAGATCATTGTTCCACTAAGATACTCTGAGTGGGTAGCAAATTTAGTCCCAGTAAGAAAGAAAAATGGTGAAATCAGACTGTGTGTTGACTTTAGAAATTTAAACTGATCATCACTTAAGGATAATTATCCATTACCCAAGATGGATCATGTTTTAGAGAAAGTAGTTGGAGCTAACATAATGTCTATGATTGATGGTTTTTCAGGCTACAATCAAATTGCAGTACATCAAGATGACAAAGAAAAGACTGCATTCACCAGCCCTTGGGTTACTTTTATGTATGACAAAATGCCTTTTGGTTTAATGAATGCAGGTGTAACTTTCCAACGAGCTATGGACATCACTTTCATGGGTGAAAGAGATAAGTTTTTTGTTATTTACCTTGATGATATGATTGCTTTTTCTAAATATGATGCAGAACATCTAGTACACCTCAAGCAAATTTTCGAGAAATGTCACAAATTTGGTTTGTCACTAAATCCCAAGAAATCTCATTTCGCAATGCAATAAGGTAAAATATTGGGTCATATAGTGTCTAGGGATGGAATCAAAATCAACCCCAAAAGGATCAAGGCAATAGATACTATAAATATTCCTAGAAATGTAAAAGAAATTTAGTCTTTTTTAGGAAAAATAAATTTCTTGAGAAGATTCATCCCTAACTTTCCTGAAATCGTAAAACTGATTACATATATGCTTAAGAAGGGAAGAAATGTGAAGTGGACAACTGAAGCCAACGCGTCATTTCAATGTATCAAGAGAGTGATAAGTGAAGCACCAGTTCTGGCAAGCTCAAATTATACAAAGGAATTTCTGATTTTTTCTTTTGACTTTGAACACACTAGTGTTGTTGTATTGTTACAGAAAAATGATGAGGGTTTTGAGAAGCCTATTTCATTTTCTAGTAAAAGTCACAGAGACACTGAGTTGAAATATGACATATTGGAAAAAAAGTTTATGCAATGGTCAAAGCTCTCAAGGCCTTTAGAACTTACGTACTTCACTCAAAGATCATTGTTTATGTGCCTCCAAGTTCTGTTAAGGATATACTAGTTCAACCTGACAGTGACAGAAGGAGAGGTAGATGGTTAGCCAAAATCCAGGAATTAGACCTAGAATTTAAACCAACTAATCTTATTAAAGGTCGGGGTTTGGATAAATTGATGGCTGAATCAAATTTGAAAGCACTCAAAATAAACCATATGCAAGAAAATGAACTCGATGTTGTTGTGCTCACAACCAAAATTCTACCTAAATTCTCTTCTTCAGTTTGGTACCATGATATTTTTCTTATTTACTAACCCTTTAGTGCCCTAGCGAATTAATCCCATATAAGGCTAGGACATTGAAATTGCATGCTGTAAAATATTGTATTATAGATGGTAAGTTATATTGGAAGGACCCCCTTGGTGTTTTTCTAAGATGCTTAGTAGAATTTGAAACTGAAAGGGTTATAGATGAATTCCACGAAGGAGTGTGTGGAGGACATCATGCTTGGAGAGAAACATCTTATAAGATCCCAAAAGTTGGGTATTACTGGACAAAGTTATTGACGGATGTAAACACTAAAGTCCGACCTTGTAATCCTTGTCAGTTGTTTACAGGAAAGCAAAAAGTCCCAGCTTTACCTTTAGTTCCTGTTAAAACTAAAGCTCCATTTTAGCAATGGGGTCTTGATTTTATTGGATAAATCCATCCACACTCTAGTGCTCAACACAAATGGATTCTAACTGCTATAGACCATTTCACTAAATGGGTGGAATTTATTCCTACGAGAAAAACAACTGTCTCAGTAGTGATCAATATTTTGGAGGAAATTTTTTTATCCAGATTTGGTTGTCCTCGAAAAATAGTTACTGATAATTCCCAAGCATTCAGGTCTATGGCCATGATAAGATTTTTCCAGAAATACAATATTGCGCTAGGAAACTCCACGAATTACTATCCATAGAGTAATGGTCTAGCTGAGTCATCTAACAAAAGTCTGATTACTATAATTAAGAAGGTTTTGACCGAAAATAAGAAAGCATGGCATGTGCATTTAAAATATGCTTTATGGGATAACATGATAGGTACCAAAAGGTCAATCGGGATGTCTCCATGTCAGATTATATATGGTACTGACATCATTTTACCAATAAATATAGCACTCCCAGTAATGAAACTCTAGAAAGACTCAAATGAAGAACCAAATGACATTCTCAGGAGGATAAACTAGCTGATTGAAGTTTAACAAAATAGGGATGAAGTAGATGAAAAATTACAAAGATATCAAGATAATATGAAAGCTTTATTTGACCAAAAAGCTAAAGACAGAGAATTCCTCTCTGGTGATTTGGTCCTAAAATGGGAAGCCAGGAAAGAATATGCCAGTAAACATGGCAAGTTTGATCAGATCTGGTGTGGCTTGTACAAGATTTCAGCTTCTGAGGGAAAAAATGTTTTTTTATTAGAAAATCTCAATGGAAAGATTCTTAACGCCCCTATCAATGGGTGGTACATTAAGCTCTTCATGCAGTAATATGTTTCTGAAGTCTCATTGTACATACCGATTTATTTTCATATTTTGTTCATAGTTACCTTTCTTTCGGTAGGTCTTTATTTTTATTGTAAATATAAAAGGTCTTTTTTAGAACAAGAAAAAAAAAATAATATATACAAAATAGGTAAAAAACTGAAATAAGAAGGTTTCCAATCTACTAGAGTACCTGATAGCTATTAGGATTATCTTATTTCAGGTGACCTACTGACAAGACAAAGGAATAGAAACATAAAAAAGGTGACGTGCATGGATACTCACATTGAATTTCTCCCGAAAAAGGTAACAGGATGATAGTCTATTTGGCTATAAGTATAAAAACTACTGAGGTATGAATTTTTGTCTTAAAAACTCAAGTTAAAATATTCCAAGAGACGTAAACGAGTAATATAGTAATCTCATGTTCACTATTAACACACACACACACACACACACACACACATATGAAAAATAAGCAATAAAATATTTTAGGGAAAGGTTTCAAGAGTTGAATAGCTTGTTAAGAGAAGTTGTGTCTTCAACAGAATATCTAAAACCCCTAAACTTTCCCCTCTCCATGATTAAGTCACCTCTTCATATGTTTCCTTGATGATATTCCCATAAGTTTCTTAAGAGAAGAAAGGGTCTCACCTTAATTTTGGAAACTCATAAACTAACCTTCAAAATGAGAATAGGTAAAAGTTTATAGTTCCTCTAACTTTAGTTGAACTGGAAGTATGTCAAGGTTAATCCTAACTTCCTTAGTCATTCTAACAGGAATAAATTGATTGGTTTTGCTCAAGGAAAATCCTTGAAAAATATCAATAAGAATTTCCTTAAGAATTTCCCTGAAGCCAAAGATGTTTGAAGGCTAGAAGAGGATTAGTCTAGAGAAATTAAAGTGATTTGACAAGCCTCTGTTGTTAAATTTTAAGCAGATATTTTCCCAAGTATATTACAGACTGATTGATTGCCCCCACTTCATATTAAAAAAAAATAAAAAATATAGACAGATGGTGAAAGGAAATTCATTATTGATTGCTGCCATCTAGTACAAAAGAGATGAGGAAAGGAAATTCACTATATGATTTCCCTCATCTCAGCATTTAAATGCTAGAAAACAATCGAAGTGGTGAAAGGAAATTCAATGTGGGAAATATGATAACTTCATCGAGGTACTGAACAGGCTCGCTGGTAGTGAAGTAATGTCTACATATCTGATAGGTTGTTATACATGAATTACAAGATTCTCTGGTAATTGTTCCTCTTTCGGATGGATATACATTATAATCTTATGGGATCCCCTCATTCGAAACATTGGAATTACTTTACCTTGATGCGAACATAATCAGATAAAACTTGCTAGAATGGCTAATTTTTTTTCGATTATCTTACACAAATCTGAGGTCAGTTTTAGAGAAGGAAATCTATTGTAAGCCTAACTCAAGATCACCAGATATTTTAGTTTTGAAGAGTTTTCAAATTTAAAGTTGAAGTCTTAAAGTCCTGTTTTGAGTTTTCTCCAAAATGTGTTTCTCAGAGCTGCATTAATGACTCCATTTACCCAACAAAGGCACTTGGTCTACATGTTCTTCTCGTCCCGCAAGGAGACGAGATCCCTATATGGAGCCTATGTTGAAACAAAGTTTATTATTGCTTCTTTTAACCTTAAACTCAATTTTTATTTGGTTATGGAGGCACCCTTAGTTCTAAAAAGTCTTTCAAGAGTTTTGGGCTTCGGGGTTCTGCTATTCACGAAGTATGATTTTTAAATAACAAATCCAAAGTCCCAATACCGCAGTCTCAAAAAGTGATTGTTTAAAAGAAATTAAACCAAATTAAAAGGAATAATTAAAAACGTTTAAGGACTTTCTAAGTTTTTCATATTTTCTTTTTCGGCCATCTCAACTTAAACAACAATTCAAAGGCCCGATGCGCTTTTTTACGAAATCCCTTTTTAATCGTGATTACTTAAATTTTAAACACACTTAACAAATCATTAATCAGTCGCATTTCAGAAAATCAAAGAGTTATCACTCTTTCACACTCAAAAAACTCTGAAGCCCGAAATCTTGAAAGTATTAAGTGCTTAAGCATAATTAACTTAACATTAAAATATGGTTAATGATATTAAATGACTTTTTGCATTTCGCTATTCAGGATTTTTCGAAGACATTCCTTTCGAAATCCTATTTTTGAATCGTCGATATGTGGAAACACTTATTATAAATTAATAAAATATCTTATAGTGTAAGATGCGTATCTCTAGATGTACTCTCCTCATTAAGGAAAATGAATTTATGAACTGTAGAAAGAACAGTCTAATTAAGATAGGCTAAAGGCGAATAAAGATTTCTAATTCAAATTTCTTTCTCACTTTCAGTAAATCAGTAAGTTGTATCTGAGAAATCTTACGCCTTATTCTCTGTAACAACGACTCGCTTATTATCACAAGTATCATGGAACGTAGAAAATCGTAGAAAAAGAATGATGACACCAGTGAAAGATCAGGACCAAATTCAGATGTTATATCTGATACTACACCACATGCTATAGATTCGGTCTGGTCCTAGATGCATATTTTTGAAATCTTGGAGCATGAGGTTAGGAATTGCCCTGACGATTTTGAAAATGAAAAGATTGAAAATAAACTCAGAAATATAGCAAAGGCCGAGCTCCATAAAATAGCTACACGACCGAAACTCATGCCAGGCAACGACATGATAAACTGGGCTTTGAAGAACACCGATGTGCAGACTAGGAGTATCATGAACCATCAAAAGGTCTTCGTTGGCTCGTTCATACCAGAACATATTCAAGTAATTTACAAGCTATCCCCTATTTCTAAATACATTTATAATTCCGAATTCGTAGAAGAATTTTAAAGAAAGGAGTGTACATAATTTGACCAAACATATCCAGATATAATAAAAGAATGGTGGGGAATCCCAACAAAATTTAGAGATCATACGCATGGAATTTATGCCATATCATCGTTAAATGAATACATAGTTTATATAACAATGATGTTATGTAGACTATTTGGGAGGAAAAGCCCAACCCATTTCCCCGCGGAATGGGTGCCAATCATACATGAGGTAGACGAGGGTTACACTTTCAACTGGGATAAGATTTTATCAGATAACCTAACCAAGGAGATTGCAGAGTACCAAACGACAAAGTCAAAGGGACAACCTATGTATTTTTATATGTTTGCATATATTATGGACGTTATCTGTTATATGACCCCTTTCCCTTTGATGAATTGGAACTGAAATTAAACATGTGCAGAACCCATCCATATCTATCATTCTAGGAAGAGAAAGCAAAAGATTTCTTTTACAATATCTGTCACTATGTAGCGATACCTATGCATCAAATATTGTATGGATACCCACCCCCTCGTATTTCAGAGAAAATCATGGGAAACCTCAAAACAGTTGCTAATTGGTTTATCAAAGAGAATTTCTCTTATGTCAGAGTTTTCGGTTGTTCAATTCCCCCCCATGCTCTCCCTAAATTTATCCTTGACAGATTGGTGTGCAGAGAAGTGGCATACCAAATAATAACATGAGGCATTGGTACAGAGTTAAAAACAACCCAGAAGAAATTTTGGCCAGTTTTTCCTGTACAGATTGGGAAGTTTTCATTGCTTAATCTTGTCCATTCTAAAGTGGAAGCCAGAACATTAGAAGACATTAAGATGGTATATCTTGAACTCAGAAAGAACGACCCATACCAAATTGTGGGAAATCATCTAGCTCATTGCAACATGAAAATTTTCGTGCATGAAGACTCCCCCTGTGATGACATATTCAAAGGATCCAAATCATATGAGGATATATTAGAGAGACTCTAGGCGTCACCCCCTAACTTGCAGACCATATTTCTTGCTTTCCAAAAGAACAGATGAAGTGGGTTGCTGAAAACAATACAAGGGGAATCAATAAAATATCCTTTGGAACAAGAAGAGATACCTTCGGGTTTCAAATCAAAATCTCAAGATAAAGGGACTACAAAAGAGAACCCAAAGAATCCTAAAAAGTCTTCACAAAGACCAGAAAATTCGTAGATAGAGCATCCAGGGTCTAAAACAATTTCCAAATCCGAGACTCGTTTAAAATCAGATCAAACAATTCGTCCTTCATCGTCAACTATTCCTGCCAATATTCCCAAAATAGTAGAAGGAACACAACTCACACAGTTAGGCAACCCTATTGCAACACTGACTCCTTTACAATCAACCTTTGGGACTCCCCATATTGAAGTTATGTATGTAAGTGATCTTAACCCAATCCCCATTGAAGAAATACCTCTCCTTGATAAATTTTTCAGTAAGAAAGAAAGTTCATGGTAAAGAAAGAGATGCACCTGAGAGATGGTGCAATGGTAAAAAAACATAGAGTACTTGTGGATGGAGAAAATCTAGAAGAAGAGGATTTTTCTACAGAGGTAGCAAGCTCTTTAGGATATTTTGCAAGGACCAATTTTGTTTCAGTTGATAACTTGGAAGCAAGGATTAAGCAAAGGAATCAAATGATAACCCAGTTGCAAAGCCAAATAAGGAACACAGAGAAAAATATCAGAGATGAAATAAATAACAGACTTGAAAAAGCTAGAGCTGCTGACAAACAAGATATTCAACTACTCAAGTCTAGTTTAGATGAGATGTATAAGGATATGCAAGCCAGTCAAGGGAAGTTAATCCATCAGGAAGAATTAGCAAGGCAGTTGCAGGATAGGTAGAATTCTGTTCAAAATCAGGTAATAGATTTAAATTTTTTTCAAGCCCAGGCACTGGAGGTGCATATGAAGATAGAAGTAGAGCAACAAAGATTGATTTCTAAAGTAGAGGTTATTCAGAACTATTTCCGAGAAGTAATTCAATCTTTTGATAACATTTCTTTCAAAGAAAAAGAGGCTAAAGTAGCCCAGACTACTTTTCAAAAAGTAGTAGTACTTTCAACAAAAGAAGTGTTATCAAAAACTCTGAGGCTGTCTGTCATAGAGCAGATCATAGGTGACATCATGCTTAAAGTATGGGAGGCCAACATAGCCAAAAGCAAGAAAATGTCTAAGGAAGTCAAAGATGATTGCGAAGAGACCTTCGATTTGCTAGACAAAGGATCATTAGGCATTGGAAAAGACAATTGTCTTGGGCTACTAGGACATATCAATATTGTAAGACATCAACTGAAACTCAAAGAGAACTTGAATGAAATTCAGATTGAAATTTCACAATTAAAAGAGATTGATGTTACCCAAATATACAGGTGGTTGGTGAAGACAAATTTAAAATTGCAATCAGTTAAATTTTCTTACAAAGGGATTGAACACCGATTTTCGAAATTTCAAAGGAAACTTTATCTGTTCGAGGCAAAGGATATACCGGAGCCTCCTATATTTTTAGTGCATTTTCCAGAAAAATGTGTTATCACTCTGTAAATTTCCTAGAGGTTGAAAAAGAGGAAATCTACAAAGGTAACCTTAACCAACCACTTTTAAAGCTGGGATCTAGCCCTTCCAGCTTCAGAGAGGGATCTCTCTATAAGATTTGGCTTTGTTTAAAAGATATTAGGCTAGGTAAAGGCACGGGTTTTGTTTTGTTGTAAAAGGTTTTTAAAGTTGGTTGAAACAAATTACACATCCATTGGGCTATGGGGTCTGCACTTAATAAAATCCGTGATCCAACCAGAAATGCTGAAGAAACTTCCACAAGGCGAGATAACAAGTACACTGGATCTTTAATAATTTAAATGATGGACAGAAGAAAGATAAGGAAAATAACTCCAATTAACAAGCACTTAAGAATCTCTTAACTGAAGATATTTAGAAGATGAACATTGAAATCTATAGAATCGGAAACAGGGTATCGGGGATAAATCCTGTAACATAACACTATTCATATAGATTAGTTATTGGAAAATAAGATGATCACGAAGCAAGAAAACATTTAACTAAGAAAATCACATCACTAGTGAAACATGCACAAGAATCCTGTAAAAAGCCTCCTCTTTATTAATGGTGGATCACGTCAAAAATGTTATAGCTCGATAACAACTGGGTGTGCAAATAAACAACCCTCAATCCATTGGAAAAATAAGTATTTATAAGAAAAAATACATATGCTCCTGTCATAATTGACCAGGACGTGTTCATGCTATTTTTAGAAAAACTAACTTAACCAAGCAAAACCGTTTTGATGATTCATCACAACTGTATACTGAAATTCAAGGGTAGGCCGTTGGGGAGGTTCTTTCGCCACCTCTGCTGACAGGACAGCTAACTGGAAATGACAACTCATCTACTAATCTAGTAGATCACAGAGTTCTTCCCATCTGTTATGACCTGGCACTGTGATTTTAAGCAATCTCCGATACACTTCGTCCATGTCTGTGTACTTAGAAAATGTAGGCTTGACGACGAAAATATGCTTAATTTCATGCTGGATACTGATGTCCAGCTGCAAGGCCTCCATAAAATCTCTTCCTGTGATGTTTGATTGTATTCCTGCGAATTTAGCACTGTCCTTGGACACTTCAATCAGCCTTTTCTTATAAACGGGAAGCGTCATCAATCTGTCGTTTATGACCTTCATGCTAGGCATGCCTTTCCTTTGCAGAGTATCTATCTTGTGGAAGAAATTCTGCACTCCTTGTTCCATGACTTGGATATTCTCTTCTAGCTGCAGCATGAGACCTCTTTTGGTCAGGACTCTTTTCACCTCTAAAATGGTTTCTGTCCTGTCTTTGATTTTCAGCTCCTCAAGCTCCTCCCGAGTCTTAGAATTCAGGAACCTTATGATGTCATTGGCCTGGGCTAGCATGTCGCCCAGCTCAGTTCTGATTTTCTCCACGGCCTGTTTTCTCCTCTCGAGCAACTCGTTCTGTTCAAACATTATCTGGACCATTGGCCAGATTTCATTAATGGACTTTGAGATATCAGTCCACACAAGTTCTTTAACCTCGACCAAGGTCTTTCCAGCCAATGTCTGTTTCTGGAGCTGATGTAGTTCCTTCCTTATCTTCTCGTTCACCTTCTTTTCCTTTGACAGACTCGTCTGAAAGGAAGTCTTCAGCTCCTGGAGATTCTCTAATTCTTTCTTAAGCCTGCTGATCTCTGACTCTTGCAGGTTCATTCTTTCCATTGATTTGGCCATGTCAGTAGCTCCTTCTGGAAGGGGAACTATTGTTGCAGAAGGAACGACTGTCACTGTTGTGGTTGCAATTGGGACCGCACTCAATGGAATGCCTTCCATTGGCTGTGCCTGCTCTTTCTCCTTGAGCAGTCTTTCCATCTTTGCCTCCATCTCCTTTAGCTGTGCACTTTGTTCCAGGAGTAATTTCAACATTTCATCCTTTTCTCCTTCCCTTTCAGCTATTTCCTTGGTCTGTGGGTCCTCTGTCGGAGGGAGCTTCAGCTGTTTTCTCAAAGCAGCTATGTCAGCATTTTTCTTTTTGATCATCTCCTCAGCAGCCTTGACGTTCGCAGGATCATATCCTATCTTTAGGACTAGCTCCTCCATTGTTTTTATCCTGTTATCTTTCGCGAAGGAAGACATTTTTTCCAGCTTCAGCTGGGTCTGGGCATTGCTCAAAGCTATTTGAAACTTTGACGTAGAAGTTGCAACGCGAGCTAAAGTGTGGGAGATCATATCCCCAGTTTTCTTATGCAGATCCATCTGATCTGCCGGATGTACATCTTTGGCTTGAAAATCGAATGTTGACCTCTTATAATCGGATATTACCTTTGGATCAGGTACTTGTGCATGGAGGAATGCCATGTGCATCCTTCCCTTCTCTGTATCAAATGTTGAGAGGAGCCTATGATGGGCCATGGATGACTGCTTCTGAAACTGCGCATAGGTGCTGTTGGTAAGAGACTGGTTCCTCTTTTTGATCGTGTCATATTTTTCGAAAATGCCCAATTTGTGCCCAGTGCTACTTGGTGGAGTATCCAACAGAGAATCTGAGGATTTTATTTCTTTTATCCCCTGCTTATGATGAAGGGAGCCAAAAGGGAAACTGAGCTGCTTAGACCCAGAGGTGGTCACTGTGGTAGGTGTGGTCTCTTGCTCCACTATTGTGCCTGTAGTTGGAGCGGTCCTCGGCTTTTTGGCGTGTGATTTAAATTCCTCCAGAGACATTTCTGTCACTGGGGAAGATGATTCCTGCCGGGGCCTCTTTTCCTTGACATTCTGAGGTGTGGCCCGCGGGTGGTGCACTTGTTGAGGGTACCTTCTCTTCCATCCTGACAGTTGGTTCCGCGTCCTCCAACATATCAGGCTCCCATTCTACTTGATTAGTAAATTTTTCAATTTCAGGCCTAGGCTCATGCAGATACGGATCATTCTTGTTCTTGACCCTCATATCAGAGATGATGCCGTGAGGATCGTAATGCCAGGTGAAACTTGTCAGGAACTTCATTTCCCTCAACAGTTTGTCTGCTTCATCACCTGCACCTCTACTATTACAGATGAAAGAGCCTATTTTCCCTTTAATCTGCATTTGTTGCTTCTTTCTAAGAGAAACAAAGTGAATATCATCAGAATTCATAATTTGTCTAATGTATTCCAATGAGAAAATCCTTACCGGTATGTATCTCGGAAGCTTGTATGGTTCCAGCTCGCACCCATAAACTCGGATCTTAGAGTGATTCTAGTACAAGTACCAGTCTCCTGTTTTCGCATTGTCCGAAAGGTGCAAAACTCTCCAGACTTCATCATTTATCCGTGGCTCAGGCACGCCACTCAACATACTTACCACTGGGTGGTAAAAATGGTCAATGAATGCAGTGAATTCGTATTCGGCGGAATTGTATTTCAGAAGAGATGTCCACGCTATGACTGGCTGTGGCTTCCCGTCGGCATCCATCTTCTGCATGGAGAAATTGAATTTGTCCGCTTGGAAGTAGACGAACATGTAAGCCAGAATAGATGAATACCTGAACATACCCTCTGTGGTGAAATTGACAAATTGTTCATGGATGTTGTGGGCCAGGAAGGTGTTGTAGTCGAACTGCGTGGTTGGCTATTCATCGTTGGAGAAGATGGACAGAAAACCTAGGATGGGCTCGTCCACCCACTGATCAGAGTAGTACCCAAGGAGAGCACACAGAGCTGAAATAAATTGATTCCCTTTGACGGAAAATATGGAAGAAGGATACGGGGGACTGGTGGCCGGGAGAGCAGCGGAAGTGGGAAGAAACAGTTCAAAAATTTGAGCTCTTTGCGGGAAGGTCATCTTTTGATAGATCTCGGTGAGGATTTCCAGATTGAAAGGGGATGCAGATTTGGGGCGGGTTATCTGCATCATTTGGTCAATATCCTCTGGGGTGATGAAGAAGAGGACGTCCCCCGACGAAGAAACAAGGGCTTTTTGGTTGGGGATGTAGTGGGCTTGGCACTTGAGTGTGAATTCTGGGAAATGGCGGATTTGAGGGAACAAATATAGGGGTAAATTAGACTCTCAGAGCCCAATCTCATCACTCTGGTCCAGGAAGACTTCCCGAAGCCATGACTGCAAATCTGAGAAGTCGAAACTGCATATAGTGTCAGCTATTAACCGGTCCTTGTCGACCAGGGGAATTTTATCCAGGTCCACCGGAGGGGGGACGAACGGATTCTCTTCCTCTTCTGTTTGCTTTGTTTTAGATGCCATCTCAGCAACTGTACCTGCAAAAAAAAACGTTAGTGGGGTCTACTGGTGGTGGAGGAAAACGACGGGGAAGCAATGGTAAAACAGAAGATATGTTCTCTGGTGCGGTGGATGGTTCTGGTGCGAGGGATGAATAAAGAGTGTAAATGGATGTAATGGTATATTTATTCGAAACCGTGTCGGTCAAACGCGGGAAAAAGGTCAGCATGACAATGGGCATATTACCCATTTATTAATGGACAACGGGCCACTTGGGGTGATGTGGCAGGTGACGGTAGCCATGGTATACGAACGGCTGACGTGGAGGTTGGTGATTGGGGGGGAAAGTCTCCAGAGGGGGCTGCTCATGAGTAAAGTGAGTTATGGGACTGACAACCTGGACGGACAGAAGTTATGGGAGGTGACCCGACCCGAGTAGCAAGTGGGACAAGTGGAGGTAGTGGAAGATGACGTCCAGGGGCGACGGTATGTTAGACATCATGTGGAGGATGGGACTCATAAGCCAATAGGGCGACGACACATGTAACAAGGGGCCCGCCATAAGGAATAGCTCAAATCCCTGCCACTGAAGCCTATAGTAGCATAAACACCCTTTCAGCTATGGGGATTGGATTTTATCGGGGAGATCCATCCTGTTTCAAGTAGTCATAACAGAGGGATCCTAACTGCAACATATTACTTCACCAAGTGGATAGAATACATCCCCACCAGAAGTGCTTCACACAATGTAATCATCAACTTCTTGGAGGATATTATAGCAAGTTTTGGTTGCCCAGACATGATCATTATTGATAATGATGCTTCTTTCAAGTATGATCCTTTGATCAAGTTCTGTGAGAAATTTGAGATTTCACTTATTCACTCCACTCCTTATTATCCCCAAGGCAATGGACTGGCAGAGTCTTCTAACAAAATCTTGATCAAGATTATTAAAATATTGTTAGAATACAATAAGAAGGCCTGGGATTCAAAACTTAAACTCTCTATGTGGGATGATAGAGTGAAAACCAAGAGGTACTTAGGAACCTCCTGTTTTCATCTTATTTATGGAACATAAGCTCTATTTACCACACAGATAGCTCTACCTGTAGCCAAATTATTTCAAGATTATGAAGGGGCGCCAGACAATATGGTTAGAAGAATTTATCAACTGGTGGAAGTGCAACAGACCATAGACAATACAATGGATAGAGTCCATGTTTAGAAACAAAAGATCAAGAAGGCGTTTGACATGAAGGTCAGAAAAAAATAATTTGAGCTTGGAGATCTAGTACTTAAATGGGATGCACCCAGGCAAGACAGAGGGAAACACAACAAGTTCTACACCCTCCGGATTGGGCCCTTCAAGATCTTTGAAGTATTCTTGAACAACACCTACAAGTTGCAGGATTCAGAGGGTGAAGACTTTTTTGATGGCCTAGTGAATGGGCATTTCCTAAAGAAATGTTTCGTTTGAGACTTAAGTGGCTCTTCTGTTGTTGTAAATATTGTTTTCTATCTGTTTTCGGTTCCAATAAGGGACTACATAGCCCAACATCAAGGCACTGAAGTTGCAAAAATATTTCTTGGTATCTCGTAGGGGGCATGCCATCCCCCATGGAGCCTAATGTTATCACAGAAACATGTAGGGGGGTGTTTTTCCCTATAAAGTGACCCCCTTTGGCAAAAAGAGGGAAAGAAATAGGTCAAAAAACCCACTTTTCCTAGGTCTTAGTGATCTAGCGCATATAGTTTAAGAAGTATGTGGATTTGGATGGATAGGATATACGAACATGCTCCAATTCCATACCCCCCTCCATTCTTCCTTTAATGGTTGCGGGGGGGTCCGATATGAGGGCGCACAAGTTTCAACGACTAGGATTTAAGTGCACAGATTGGCGGCTGAGGTCTCATTCCAGACCCCCCTTGTCATTATGCATTTAATGTGGGGGGGAGGGGTTTGATATGGAAAGTTTTGTGTGGGCCCACACTAAATCCCCTTACTACTTCCTCCTCTACTTACTGTCTTCACCTCCTGGTGACACGTGTCCCCCACTCTGCCTCTCCTATTCCCCTTTCACATATCTCGCTTCCCTCCTAGCTTTTGCCACCACACACCTATCCTCTACTCTCCCAGGTGTCATGTCCCCTTTTCCTTCATCCCTCTTATCTCCCAACTCCTATACCCCCATGCTCCATGCCACTTCCACCTGTGTCCTATCCATTTTCCTGTGGCACTTCTCATTTGGTGTTATAGCCCCTGTGTCTTTGTCACTTGGTGCTTCCATATCAGTACCCCTCATGTCACCTTCACATTGTTGGCACCATCAGCCTCCCTGTCATATCCTCATCCACGTTCACAGGTCGGCCCCCCTCGTAGTAATTCAACGAAGCAACAGTGGCCAAGGAATGGCCACCATTTTTTCTAAGAGTAGAGTTTACTAAGCCTTACCTAATCTCGAGAAAGCAGTTATTAAGGTGGTTGACGATGGTTGAATGTTGTCTCCTTACATAAATAGAAGGTTAGAAAGAGACAAAGAACAGAAGGTGACTGTTAGTCTAGCCTAACAAAAATTGCGTTTGACAACCGACTGCATGGGAAGTCTGACCGATGTCTGCATGGACATCCTGACAGGGAGACTCGCCTACGCGAAGCATTGAACTCATGATAGGATTGTGCCTTCGGAGGTTGAGCCAAATTCTAGTATTTAGAGGCATTTTTGCCATTTTTTTTAGGTTGGATGGTTGAGCTAGGCTCCCGAATGTAAATTTTGACGAAGCACTGGTTTACCTGGTTATGCATTTGTATTTGAGACTTCATGTTTAATGAAATTGAACTTCTTTCCATCTTTGTAAACACTGTATTAAGACACTTGGAATTGGACGATCCAGTCGAGGTTTGTGATGTTGTAGGATGATGTATGGTTGATCACTGCAATTTTTATAGTAGTTTTAGTCAGTTTCTTGTGTTACCTTTCCCTCTCACACTAAATAGCTTGGAATTGGAGGATCCAGTCAAGCTATTACAATAGTATTGCGATGCTCAAAATTGGATGATCCAGTCGAGCCATCAGTGTGTTGTTGTAGATGTGTTAGTTTGACATATTTCAGTGTCTTTCTTTATTTCCCGAGCTACTGGAAGGCCAAATTACCATAGTAGTCTCGTTCATCTTCTCACCAAGTCTTCCATATTCTCACCTTAAATTCAACTTACTGACGAAAGTTAGATCAGGACCTCACCTGCTCGTGAGTGTATGGCCCAGTTTTATGAGTTAAAAATATATTCTACTAGGTCCACATCCACTCTACCATCCTAATTCAATCATCGTGACATATAAAACTGATGGGTATCAAGCTTACTCTCATCACAATCCAGGAGTGACTTCTGGTGCTATCAATAAACATGTACCAATCAACCTGTGCTAAACAACCTGTAATCAACTTGTACCATGGTCGACCCTTCACCAAGTTTTGGAAAACCTTGGTCACATTTGACCATTTTGGGACATGGACAAGATGGTCGAAGGAGGATCACAAGGAGAAGTGGAGATCGCAGGATCTTGACCCCTTTTTAGGGCATTTTTAGGGTTAGGTTTTATGTAACAGGTATGTGATGTTGGCCCATGGGTTTACCCATGCCTTGGCCCCTTTTGTAATGTATAAATAGAAATCTAGGCGATGTAATAAATTTCACTAGATCTAGGAGAGAAGTGGAGATAAGTGCTATATTGTGCTGAGTGCAAGTGATTAGTCAGATCTATGTGGTTCAAGTAGCTTTGTGCATACTATGTGCATGAGAACTTGCAGAGATAAGTGAAAGTGACTGTAAAGAGGCTTTTTATTGTAACCTAGCTTGGGGAAGGAGGATTTGGCAAGGTGCGTGCAGATCTCCTATCCTATGCAGAGTGGGTTCTTGTGGCTATGTGCTTGTAGAATATTGACATAAGACAATAAAGAAGAGAAGAGTTGTTGGATGTAGCCCCACACTAGGGTGAACCATGTATATCCCATGTTGTGGTATCTTTGTGCATTATAGTTGTTATGTTATCAATGTGATTTATGATTAGTGCAGTGATATATGTTATATGCATCTGATATAATAGCGTAGTGCTTGGTAATGTGAATGAATACTAGATTATATCTATTTCTACATGCTAAGTTCTTGGATGTATTATATCTTTTGAATACTGCGATGCTCTGTAATTAGGGTTTTCTCCTATGATGTGACTAAGGGTTAAATACTGATTAACATTAACTACTAAGTGCTCTATTAAGTATTATAATCACATATATGTGTCCCAGCTAGGTTGCAGACACTTGAGTCCTGCAACCACCCTTGCCTCTACCTTAGGGGAGACTTCATCTGCTTCACAGATGTTGCCTAAAGGGCCGATAGTTAGGGTTTTTTTGGTGCGTTTTTGAAGCGTTGAACCTTGGGTCTACCGTTGTGCCAACAAATGGTTCCATTTCTGGGTACTGAAACTATGATTTCTAGGAACTGAAGAAAATAAATCTTTGTGCATAGATTTGTTTCTTTAGTGCGTAGTATTATACTTGACTGCGAAGCTCTGTGCTAAGAAAGGAATCATATCTGAAGAAAAGAGGTAAGATCTTAAAGCTTTGTTCTCTGAGAAAGGTAAGATAAGTAAAAAAATTTGTTTCGAAAGAATGGATCTAGGAATGTCTAATATATTTTGTCCTAGTCTGAAAGCTAGGCCACGACTAGAAGAAATAATATTGGATATGAATAGATCTGATAAGAATAATGAAAGACATGTTATTCCTATGCATATAAAGAATGTTTGGACTAAAAAATGGATGCAGTATCCAAGAAAGAATATTTTGCAGGTTAGTTACTATGATCCCAGTGCGCAGTACAAGAATAGTTGGGGGTCATTTAAAATAAAGAGATGATTAAATTTTTTCTATAGTTGCATAAGATTGGGACTTCTTGCTAAGGAATGCCCTAGTAGAGGTCCTAGTTGTCTTTGTTGTAAATATATGGACCATGAAGTTTTGGATTGCCCTAGAATTATTGCTAAAGTTGAAAATATGAATATGAGACAAGAAAACTATGAGATAGGCCAAGAAACTAAGAATATGATAGAACCCCAGAAATAATCATAGACTATATTACTACAGATGAAAGAAATCTTGAATGTTCACAGAGATATCAAATTATCATAGATCTTAAATAAGAAGGAGTTCATAGAAACAAGAATAGGAGACTTTGACATAGACTGTTTTCTGGATGAAGAAACACAGGTGAATATCATGACAGAAAGAACTTGGGAAATTTTGGGAAAGCCTGTTATGGTTCCTTCATTGGGAAGAATAGGATTATTTAGAGGAAATATGATAACCCTATGTGGAAGACTTACTCATATATCTATGAGTGCTCATGGAAATTTGACAAAGGAAGAATTTGAAGTCGTTAAGTTTGCTGAGAACAATGACCCATTTGTTATTTTTCTAGGAAAAACCTGTATTGAGAAAGATTAGATACGAAGGAAATAAGAAAAGGAGGATATAGAATAGAAAAAGCAAGAACTAAGAGATTTCATGGATAGGAGAATAGAGTACTTACTGGAAGAATAAGAGGACCCGTTGAAGATATTAAGGACTAGAGATCTGGACATCGAAGTTGAAAGAAAACATGAATACTTGAAACACCTATCTGTACAAGAGAGTAGAGCACCTACCCTAGAAAGAGAATAAGTATTACTCTCAAACCCATTGAAATACCCTCCATAGTGAAAAGTTACTATGCCAAGAGGAGATAAGAACAATAATGGAAAGAGGAAACTAGTGACTCAGATTATAGGATAGAAATCCATAAATCTCAACAAGAAGAAAACAAAGTTAGAAAAATTATAGGAAGTTCCAGGGA